>CAWUPM010000425.1:40938-70400 GCA_963924295.1 Dioctria rufipes
GTCGCAAATTTTAAATACGCCGAGGATTGCTTTTTCTATAGTAAATTTTTCAAAAAATAATTTTTTACTGTCGCAAATTTTAAATACGCCGAGGATTGCCTTTTCTATAGTAAATCTTTCAAAAAATAATGTTTTACTGTCGCAAAATTTAAATAAGCCGAGGATTGCCTTTTCTATAGTAAATTTTTCAAAAAATAATTTTTTAATGTCGCAAATTTTAAATACGCCGAGGATTGCCTTTTCTATAGTAAATTTTTCAAAAAATAATTTTTTACTGTCGAAAATTTTGAATACGACGAGGATTGCCTTTTCTATAGTAAATTTTTCAAAAAATAATTTTTTACTGTCGCAAATTTTAAATACGACGAGGATTGCCTTTTCTATAGTAAATTTTTCAAAAAATAATTTTTTACTGTCGCAAATTTTAAATACGCCGAGGATTGCCTTTTCTATAGTAAATTTCTCAAAAAATAATTTTTTACTGTCGCAAATTTTAAATACGCCGAGGATTGCCTTTTGTATAGTAAATTTTTCAAAAAATAATTTTTTACTGTCGCAAATTTTAAATACGCCGAGGATTGCCTTTTCTATGGTAAATTTTTCAAAAAATAATTTTTTACTGTCGCAAATTTTAAAAACGCCGAGGATTGCCTTTTCTATAGTAAATTTTTCAAAAAATAATTTTTTACTGTTGCAAATTTTAAATACGCCGAGGATTGCCTTTTCTATAGTAAATTTTTCAAAAAATAATTTTTTACTGTCGCAAATTTTAAATACGCCGAGGATTGCCTTTTCTATAGTAAATATCTCAAAAAATTATTTTTTACTGTCGCAAATTTTTAATACGCCGAGGATTGCCTTTTCTATAGTGAATTTGTCAAAAAATAAATTTTTACTGTCGCAAATTTTAAATACGCCGAGGATTGCCTTTTCTATAGTAAATTTTTCAAAAAATAATTTTTTACTGTCGCAAATTTTAAATACGCCGAGGATTGCCTTTTCTATAGTAAATCTTTCAAAAAATAATGTTTTACTGTCGCAAAATTTAAATAAGCCGAGGATTGCCTTTTCTATAGTAAATTTTTCAAAAAATAATTTTTTAATGTCGCAAATTTTAAATACGCCGAGGATTGCCTTTTCTATAGTAAATTTTTCAAAAAATAATTTTTTACTGTCGAAAATTTTGAATACGACGAGGATTGCCTTTTCTATAGTAAATTTTTCAAAAAATAATTTTTTACTGTCGCAAATTTTAAATACGACGAGGATTGCCTTTTCTATAGTAAATTTTTCAAAAAATAATTTTTTACTGTCGCAAATTTTAAATACGCCGAGGATTGCCTTTTCTATAGTAAATTTGTCAAAAAATAATTTTTTACTGTCGCAAATTTTAAATACGCCGAGGATTGGCCTTTTCTATAGTAAATTTTTCAAAAAATAATTTTTTACTGTCGCAAATTTTAAATACGCCGAGGATTGCCTTTTCTATAGTAAATTTTTCAAAAAATAATTTTTTACTGTCGCAAATTTTAAATACGCCGAGGATTGCCTTTTCTAAAGTAAATTTTTCAAAAAATAATTTTTTTACTGTCGCAAATTTTAAATACGCCGAGGATTGCCTTTTCTATGGTAAATTTTGCAAAAAATAATTTTTTACTGTCGCAAATTTTAAATACGCCGAGGATTGCCTTTTCTATAGTAAATTTTTCAAAAAATAATTTTTTACTGTCCCAAATTTTAAATACGCCGAGGATTGCCTTTTCTATAGTAAATTTTTCAAAAAATAATTTTTTACTGTCGCAAATTTTAAATACGCCGAGGATTGTCTTTTCTATAGTAAATTTTTCAAAAAATAATTTTTTACTGTCGCAAAATTTTAAATACGCGGAGGATTGCCTTTTCTATAGTAAATTTTTCAAAAAATAATTTTTTACTGTCGCAAATTTTAAATACGCCGAGGATTGCCTTTTATATAGTAAATTTCACAAAAAATAATTTTTTACTGTCGCAAATTTTAAATACGCCGAGGATTGCCTTTTCTATGGTAAATTTTTCAAAAAATAATTTTTTACGGTCGCAAATTTTAAATACGCCGAGGATTGCCTTTTCTATAGTGAATTTGTCAAAAAATAAATTTTTGCTCTGGCAAATTTTAAATATACCGAGGATTGCCTTTTCTATAGTCAATTTGTCAAAAATAAATTTTTACAGTGGCAAATTTTAAATATACCGATGTTTGCCTTTTCTATAGTGAATTTTTCAAAAATTATTTTTTGCTGTCGCAAATTTTAAATACCCCGAGGATTGCCTTTTCTATAGTAAATTTTTCAAAACATAATTTTTTACTGTCGCAAATTTTAAATACGCCGAGGATTGCCTTTTCTATAGTAAATTTTTCAAAAAATAATTTTTTACTGTCGCAAATTTTAAATACGCCGAGGATTGCCTTTTCTATAGTAAATTTTTCAAAAAATAATTTTTTACTGTCGCAAATACGCCGAGGATTGCCTTTTCTATAGTAAATTTTTCAACAAATAATTTTTTACTGTCGCAAATTTTAAATACGCCGAGGATTGCCTTTTCTATAGTAAATTTTTCAAAAAATAATTTTTTACTGTCGCAAATTTTAAATACTCCAAGGTTTGCATTTTCTATAGTAAATTTTTCAAAACATAATTTTTTACTGTCGCAAATTTTGAATACGACGAGGATTGCCTTTTCTATAGTAAATTTTTCAAAAAATAATTTTTTACTGTCGCAAATTTTAAATACGACGAGGATTGCCTTTTCTATAGTAAATTTTTCAAAAAATAATTTTTTACTGTCGCAAATTTTAAATACGCCGAGGATTGCCTTTTCTATAGTAAATTTGTCAAAAATAATTTTTTACTGTCGCAAATTTTAAATACGCCGAGGATTGCCTTTTCTATAGTAAATTTTTCAAAAAATAATTTTTTACTGTCGCAAATTTTAAATACGCCGAGGATTGCCTTTTCTATAGTAAATTTTTCAAAAAATAATTTTTTACTGTCGCAAATTTTAAATACGCCGAGGATTGCCTTTTCTATTAAAAATTTTTCAAAAAATTATTTTTTACTGTCGCAGATTTTAAATACGCCGAGGATTGCCTTTTCTATAGTGAATTTGTCAAAAAATAAATTTTTACTGTGGCAAATTTTAAATATACCGAGGATTGCCTTTTCTATAGTTAATTTTTCAAATAATAATTTTTTACTGTCGCAAATTTTAAATACGCCGAGGATTGCCTTTTCTATAGTAAATTTTTCAAAAAATAATTTTTTACTGTCGCAAATTTTAAATACGCCGAAGATTGCCTTTTCTATAGTAAATTTGTCAAAAAATAATTTTTTACTGTCGCAAATTTTAAATACGCCGAGGATTGCCTTTTCTATAGTAAATTTTTCAAAAATAATTTTTTATTGTCGCAAATTTTAAATACGCCGAGGATTGCCTTTTCTATAGTAAATTTTTAAAAAAATAATTTTTTACTGTCGCAAATTTTAAATACGCCGAGGATTGCCTTTTCTATAGTAAATTTTTCAAAAAATAAGTTTTTACTGTCGCAAATTTTAAATACGCCGAGGATTGCCTTTTCTATTAAAAATTTTTCAAAAAATTATTTTTTACTGTCGCAGATTTTAAATACGCCGAGGATTGCCTTTTCTATAGTGAATTTGTCAAAAAATAAATTTTTACTGTGGCAAATTTTAAATATACCGAGGATTGCCTTTTCTATAGTTAATTTTTCAAATAATAATTTTTTACTGTCGCAAATTTTAAATACGCCGAGGATTGCCTTTTCTATAGTAAATTTTTCAAAAAATAATTTTTTACTGTCGCAAATTTTAAATACGCCGAGGATTGCCTTTTCTATAGTAAATTTTTCAAAAAAAAAATTTTTTACTCTCGCAAATTTTAAATACGCCGAGGATTGCCTTTTCTATAGTAAATTTTTCAAAAAATAATTTTTTACTGTCGCAAATTTTAAATACGCTGAGGATTGCCTTTTCTATAGTAAATTTCTCAAAAAATAATTTTTTACTGTCGCAAATTTTAAATACGCCGAGTATTGCCTTTTCTATGGTAAATTTTTCAAAAATAATTTTTTACTGTCGCAAATTTTAAATACGCCGAGGATTGCCTTTTCTATAGTAAATTTTTCAAAAAATAATTTTTTACTGTCGCAAATTTTAAATACGCCGAGGATTGCCTTTTCTATAGTAAATTTTTCAAAAAAATAATTTTTTACTGTCGCAAATTTTAAATACGCCGAGGATTGCCTTTTCTATAGTAAATTTCTCAAAAAATAATTTTTTACTGTCGCAAATTTTAAATACGCCGAGGATTGCCTTTTGTATAGTAAATTTTTCAAAAAATAATTTTTTACTGTCGCAAATTTTAAATACGCCGAGGATTGCCTTTTCTATAGTAAATTTTTCAAAAAATAATTTTTTACTGTCGCAAATTTTAAATACGCCGAGGATTGCCTTTTCTATAGTAAATTTTTCAAAAAATAATTTTTTACTGTCGCAAATTTTAAATACTCCAAGGATTGCATTTTCTATAGTAAATTTTTCAAAAAATAATTTTTTACTGTCGCAAATTTTAAATACGCCGAGGATTACCTTTTCTATAGTAAATTTTTCAAAAAATAATTTTTTACTGTCGCAAATTTTAAATACGACGAGGATTACCTTTTCTATAGTAAATTTTTCAAAAAATAATTTTTTACTGTCGCAAATTTTAAATACGATGAGGATTGCCTTTTCTATAGTGAATTTGTCAAAAAATAAATTTTTACTGTCGCAAATTTTAAATACGCCGAGGATTGCCTTTTCTATAGTAAATTTTTCAAAAAATAATTTTTTACTGTCGCAAATTTTAAATACGCCGAGGATTGCCTTTTCTATAGTAAATCTTTCAAAAAATAATGTTTTACTGTCGCAAAATTTAAATAAGCCGAGGATTGCCTTTTCTATAGTAAATTTTTCAAAAAATAATTTTTTAATGTCGCAAATTTTAAATACGCCGAGGATTGCCTTTTCTATAGTAAATTTTTCAAAAAATAATTTTTTACTGTCGAAAATTTTGAATACGACGAGGATTGCCTTTTCTATAGTAAATTTTTCAAAAAATAATTTTTTACTGTCGCAAATTTTAAATACGACGAGGATTGCCTTTTCTATAGTAAATTTTTCAAAAAATAATTTTTTACTGTCGCAAATTTTAAATACGCCGAGGATTGCCTTTTCTATAGTAAATTTGTCAAAAAATAATTTTTTACTGTCGCAAATTTTAAATACGCCGAGGACTGCCTTTTCTATAGTAAATTTTTCAAAAAATAATTTTTTACTGTCGCAAATTTTAAATACGCCGAGGATTGCCTTTTCTATAGTAAATTTTTCAAAAAATAATTTTTTACTGTCGCAAATTTTAAATACGCCGAGGATTGCCTTTTCTAAAGTAAATTTTTCAAAAAATAATTTTTTACTGTCGCAAATTTTAAATACGCCGAGGATTGCCTTTTCTATGGTAAATTTTGCAAAAAATAATTTTTTACTGTCGCAAATTTTAAATACGCCGAGGATTGCCTTTTCTATAGTAAATTTTTCAAAAAATAATTTTTTACTGTCCCAAATTTTAAATACGCCGAGGATTGCCTTTACTATAGTAAATTTTTCAAAAAATAATTTTTTACTGTCGCAAATTTTAAATACGCCGAGGATTGTCTTTTCTATAGTAAATTTTTCAAAAAATAATTTTTTACTGTCGCAAATTTTAAATACGCCGAGGATTGCCTTTTCTATAGTAAATTTTTCAAAAAATAATTTTTTACTCTCGCAAATACGCCGAGGATTGCCTTTTCTATAGTAAATTTTTCAAAAAATAATTTTTTACTGTCGCAAATTTTAAATACGCCGAGGATTGCCTTTTCTATGGTAAATTTTTCAAAAAATAATTTTTTACTGTCGCAAATTTTAAAAACGCCGAGGATTGCCTTTTCTATAGTAAATTTTTCAAAAAATAATTTTTTACTGTTGCAAATTTTAAATACGCCGAGGTTGCCTTTTCTATAGTAAATTTTTCAAAAAATAATTTTTTACTGTCGCAAATTTTAAATACGCCGAGGATTGCCTTTTCTATAGTAAATATCTCAAAAAATTATTTTTTACGGTCGCAAATTTTTAATACGCCGAGGATTGCCTTTTCTATAGTGAATTTGTCAAAAAATAAATTTTTACTGTCGCAAATTTTAAATACGCCGAGGATTGCTTTTTCTATAGTAAATTTTTCAAAAAATAATTTTTTACTGTCGCAAATTTTAAATACGCCGAGGATTGCCTTTTCTATAGTAAATCTTTCAAAAAATAATGTTTTACTGTCGCAAAATTTAAATAAGCCGAGGATTGCCTTTTCTATAGTAAATTTTTCAAAAAATAATTTTTTAATGTCGCAAATTTTAAATACGCCGAGGATTGCCTTTTCTATAGTAAATTTTTCAAAAAATAATTTTTTACTGTCGAAAATTTTGAATACGACGAGGATTGCCTTTTCTATAGTAAATTTTTCAAAAAATAATTTTTTACTGTCGCAAATTTTAAATACGACGAGGATTGCCTTTTCTATAGTAAATTTTTCAAAAAATAATTTTTTACTGTCGCAAATTTTAAATACGCCGAGGATTGCCTTTTCTATAGTAAATTTCTCAAAAAATAATTTTTTACTGTCGCAAATTTTAAATACGCCGAGGATTGCCTTTTGTATAGTAAATTTTTCAAAAAATAATTTTTTACTGTCGCAAATTTTAAATACGCCGAGGATTGCCTTTTCTATGGTAAATTTTTCAAAAAATAATTTTTTACTGTCGCAAATTTTAAAAACGCCGAGGATTGCCTTTTCTATAGTAAATTTTTCAAAAAATAATTTTTTACTGTTGCAAATTTTAAATACGCCGAGGATTGCCTTTTCTATAGTAAATTTTTCAAAAAATAATTTTTTACTGTCGCAAATTTTAAATACGCCGAGGATTGCCTTTTCTATAGTAAATATCTCAAAAAATTATTTTTTACTGTCGCAAATTTTTAATACGCCGAGGATTGCCTTTTCTATAGTGAATTTGTCAAAAAATAAATTTTTACTGTCGCAAATTTTAAATACGCCGAGGATTGCCTTTTCTATAGTAAATTTTTCAAAAAATAATTTTTTACTGTCGCAAATTTTAAATACGCCGAGGATTGCCTTTTCTATAGTAAATCTTTCAAAAAATAATGTTTTACTGTCGCAAAATTTAAATAAGCCGAGGATTGCCTTTTCTATAGTAAATTTTTCAAAAAATAATTTTTTAATGTCGCAAATTTTAAATACGCCGAGGATTGCCTTTTCTATAGTAAATTTTTCAAAAAATAATTTTTTACTGTCGAAAATTTTGAATACGACGAGGATTGCCTTTTCTATAGTAAATTTTTCAAAAAATAATTTTTTACTGTCGCAAATTTTAAATACGACGAGGATTGCCTTTTCTATAGTAAATTTTTCAAAAAATAATTTTTTACTGTCGCAAATTTTAAATACGCCGAGGATTGCCTTTTCTATAGTAAATTTGTCAAAAAATAATTTTTTACTGTCGCAAATTTTAAATACGCCGAGGATTGCCTTTTCTATAGTAAATTTTTCAAAAAATAATTTTTTACTGTCGCAAATTTTAAATACGCCGAGGATTGCCTTTTCTATAGTAAATTTTTTCAAAAAATAATTTTTTACTGTCGCAAATTTTAAATACGCCGAGGATTGCCTTTTCTAAAGTAAATTTTTCAAAAAATAATTTTTTACTGTCGCAAATTTTAAATACGCCGAGGATTGCCTTTTCTATGGTAAATTTTGCAAAAAATAATTTTTTACTGTCGCAAATTTTAAATACGCCGAGGATTGCCTTTTCTATAGTAAATTTTTCAAAAAATAATTTTTTACTGTCCCAAATTTTAAATACGCCGAGGATTGCCTTTTCTATAGTAAATTTTTCAAAAAATAATTTTTTACTGTCGCAAATTTTAAATACGCCGAGGATTGTCTTTTCTATAGTAAATTTTTCAAAAAATAATTTTTTACTGTCGCAAATTTTAAATACGCGGAGGATTGCCTTTTCTATAGTAAATTTTTCAAAAAATAATTTTTTACTGTCGCAAATTTTAAATACGCCGAGGATTGCCTTTTATATAGTAAATTTCACAAAAAATAATTTTTTACTGTCGCAAATTTTAAATACGCCGAGGATTGCCTTTTCTATGGTAAATTTTTCAAAAAATAATTTTTTACGGTCGCAAATTTTAAATACGCCGAGGATTGCCTTTTCTATAGTGAATTTGTCAAAAAATAAATTTTTGCTCTGGCAAATTTTAAATATACCGAGGATTGCCTTTTCTATAGTCAATTTGTCAAAAATAAATTTTTACAGTGGCAAATTTTAAATATACCGATGTTTGCCTTTTCTATAGTGAATTTTTCAAAAAATTATTTTTTGCTGTCGCAAATTTTAAATACCCCGAGGATTGCCTTTTCTATAGTAAATTTTTCAAAACATAATTTTTTACTGTCGCAAATTTTAAATACGCCGAGGATTGCCTTTTCTATAGTAAATTTTTCAAAAAATAATTTTTTACTGTCGCAAATTTTAAATACGCCGAGGATTGCCTTTTCTATAGTAAATTTTTCAAAAAATAATTTTTTACTGTCGCAAATACGCCGAGGATTGCCTTTTCTATAGTAAATTTTTCAACAAATAATTTTTTACTGTCGCAAATTTTAAATACGCCGAGGATTGCCTTTTCTATAGTAAATTTTTCAAAAAATAATTTTTTACTGTCGCAAATTTTAAATACTCCAAGGTTTGCATTTTCTATAGTAAATTTTTCAAAACATAATTTTTTACTGTCGCAAATTTTGAATACGACGAGGATTGCCTTTTCTATAGTAAATTTTTCAAAAAATAATTTTTTACTGTCGCAAATTTTAAATACGACGAGGATTGCCTTTTCTATAGTAAATTTTTCAAAAAATAATTTTTTACTGTCGCAAATTTTAAATACGCCGAGGATTGCCTTTTCTATAGTAAATTTGTCAAAAAATAATTTTTTACTGTCGCAAATTTTAAATACGCCGAGGATTGCCTTTTCTATAGTAAATTTTTCAAAAAATAATTTTTTACTGTCGCAAATTTTAAATACGCCGAGGATTGCCTTTTCTATAGTAAATTTTTCAAAAAATAATTTTTTACTGTCGCAAATTTTAAATACGCCGAGGATTGCCTTTTCTATTAAAAATTTTTCAAAAAATTATTTTTTACTGTCGCAGATTTTAAATACGCCGAGGATTGCCTTTTCTATAGTGAATTTGTCAAAAAATAAATTTTTACTGTGGCAAATTTTAAATATACCGAGGATTGCCTTTTCTATAGTTAATTTTTCAAATAATAATTTTTTTACTGTCGCAAATTTTAAATACGCCGAGGATTGCCTTTTCTATAGTAAATTTTTCAAAAAATAATTTTTTACTGTCGCAAATTTTAAATACGCCGAAGATTGCCTTTTCTATAGTAAATTTGTCAAAAAATAATTTTTTACTGTCGCAAATTTTAAATACGCCGAGGATTGCCTTTTCTATAGTAAATTTTTCAAAAAATAATTTTTTATTGTCGCAAATTTTAAATACGCCGAGGATTGCCTTTTCTATAGTAAATTTTTAAAAAAATAATTTTTTACTGTCGCAAATTTTAAATACGCCGAGGATTGCCTTTTCTATAGTAAATTTTTCAAAAAATAAGTTTTTACTGTCGCAAATTTTAAATACGCCGAGGATTGCCTTTTCTATTAAAAATTTTTCAAAAAATTATTTTTTACTGTCGCAGATTTTAAATACGCCGAGGATTGCCTTTTCTATAGTGAATTTGTCAAAAAATAAATTTTTACTGTGGCAAATTTTAAATATACCGAGGATTGCCTTTTCTATAGTTAATTTTTCAAATAATAATTTTTTACTGTCGCAAATTTTAAATACGCCGAGGATTGCCTTTTCTATAGTAAATTTTTCAAAAAATAATTTTTTACTGTCGCAAATTTTAAATACGCCGAGGATTGCCTTTTCTATAGTAAATTTTTCAAAAAAAAATTTTTTACTCTCGCAAATTTTAAATACGCCGAGGATTGCCTTTTCTATAGTAAATTTTTCAAAAAATAATTTTTTACTGTCGCAAATTTTAAATACGCTGAGGATTGCCTTTTCTATAGTAAATTTCTCAAAAAATAATTTTTTACTGTCGCAAATTTTAAATACGCCGAGTATTGCCTTTTCTATGGTAAATTTTTCAAAAAATAATTTTTTACTGTCGCAAATTTTAAATACGCCGAGGATTGCCTTTTCTATAGTAAATTTTTCAAAAAATAATTTTTTACTGTCGCAAATTTTAAATACGCCGAGGATTGCCTTTTCTATAGTAAATTTTTCAAAAAATAATTTTTTACTGTCGCAAATTTTAAATACGCCGAGGATTGCCTTTTCTATAGTAAATTTCTCAAAAAATAATTTTTTACTGTCGCAAATTTTAAATACGCCGAGGATTGCCTTTTGTATAGTAAATTTTTCAAAAAATAATTTTTTACTGTCGCAAATTTTAAATACGCCGAGGATTGCCTTTTCTATAGTAAATTTTTCAAAAAATAATTTTTTACTGTCGCAAATTTTAAATACGCCGAGGATTGCCTTTTCTATAGTAAATTTTTCAAAAAATAATTTTTTACTGTCGCAAATTTTAAATACTCCAAGGATTGCATTTTCTATAGTAAATTTTTCAAAAAATAATTTTTTTACTGTCGCAAATTTTAAATACGCCGAGGATTACCTTTTCTATAGTAAATTTTTCAAAAAATAATTTTTTACTGTCGCAAATTTTAAATACGACGAGGATTACCTTTTCTATAGTAAATTTTTCAAAAATAATTTTTTACTGTCGCAAATTTTAAATACGATGAGGATTGCCTTTTCTATAGTGAATTTGTCAAAAAATAAATTTTTACTGTCGCAAATTTTAAATACGCCGAGGATTGCCTTTTCTATAGTAAATTTTTCAAAAAATAATTTTTTACTGTCGCAAATTTTAAATACGCCGAGGATTGCCTTTTCTATAGTAAATCTTTCAAAAAATAATGTTTTACTGTCGCAAAATTTAAATAAGCCGAGGATTGCCTTTTCTATAGTAAATTTTTCAAAAAATAATTTTTTAATGTCGCAAATTTTAAATACGCCGAGGATTGCCTTTTCTATAGTAAATTTTTCAAAAAATAATTTTTTACTGTCGAAAATTTTGAATACGACGAGGATTGCCTTTTCTATAGTAAATTTTTCAAAAAATAATTTTTTACTGTCGCAAATTTTAAATACGACGAGGATTGCCTTTTCTATAGTAAATTTTTCAAAAAATAATTTTTTACTGTCGCAAATTTTAAATACGCCGAGGATTGCCTTTTCTATAGTAAATTGTCAAAAATAATTTTTTACTGTCGCAAATTTTAAATACGCCGAGGACTGCCTTTTCTATAGTAAATTTTTCAAAAAATAATTTTTTACTGTCGCAAATTTTAAATACGCCGAGGATTGCCTTTTCTATAGTAAATTTTTCAAAAATAATTTTTTACTGTCGCAAATTTTAAATACGCCGAGGATTGCCTTTTCTAAAGTAAATTTTTCAAAAAATAATTTTTTACTGTCGCAAATTTTAAATACGCCGAGGATTGCCTTTTCTATGGTAAATTTTGCAAAAAATAATTTTTTACTGTCGCAAATTTTAAATACGCCGAGGATTGCCTTTTCTATAGTAAATTTTTCAAAAAATAATTTTTTACTGTCCCAAATTTTAAATACGCCGAGGATTGCCTTTACTATAGTAAATTTTTCAAAAAATAATTTTTTACTGTCGCAAATTTTAAATACGCCGAGGATTGTCTTTTCTATAGTAAATTTTTCAAAAAATAATTTTTTACTGTCGCAAATTTTAAATACGCCGAGGATTGCCTTTTCTATAGTAAATTTTTCAAAAAATAATTTTTTACTCTCGCAAATACGCCGAGGATTGCCTTTTCTATAGTAAATTTTTCAAAAAATAATTTTTTACTGTCGCAAATTTTAAATACGCCGAGGATTGCCTTTTCTATGGTAAATTTTTCAAAAAATAATTTTTTACTGTCGCAAATTTTAAAAACGCCGAGGATTGCCTTTTCTATAGTAAATTTTTCAAAAATAATTTTTTACTGTTGCAAATTTTAAATACGCCGAGGATTGCCTTTTCTATAGTAAATTTTTCAAAAAATAATTTTTTACTGTCGCAAATTTTAAATACGCCGAGGATTGCCTTTTCTATAGTAAATATCTCAAAAAATTATTTTTTACGGTCGCAAATTTTTAATACGCCGAGGATTGCCTTTTCTATAGTGAATTTGTCAAAAAATAAATTTTTACTGTCGCAAATTTTAAATACGCCGAGGATTGCTTTTTCTATAGTAAATTTTTCAAAAAATAATTTTTTACTGTCGCAAATTTTAAATACGCCGAGGATTGCCTTTTCTATAGTAAATCTTTCAAAAAATAATGTTTTACTGTCGCAAAATTTAAATAAGCCGAGGATTGCCTTTTCTATAGTAAATTTTTCAAAAAATAATTTTTTAATGTCGCAAATTTTAAATACGCCGAGGATTGCTTTTTCTATAGTAAATTTTTCAAAAATAATTTTTTACTGTCGAAAATTTTGAATACGACGAGGATTGCCTTTTCTATAGTAAATTTTTCAAAAAATAATTTTTTACTGTCGCAAATTTTAAATACGACGAGGATTGCCTTTTCTATAGTAAATTTTTCTTTCAAAAAATAATTTTTTACTGTCGCAAATTTTAAATACGCCGAGGATTGCCTTTTCTATAGTAAATTTCTCAAAAAATAATTTTTTACTGTCGCAAATTTTAAATACGCCGAGGATTGCCTTTTGTATAGTAAATTTTCAAAAAATAATTTTTTACTGTCGCAAATTTTAAATACGCCGAGGATTGCCTTTTCTATGGTAAATTTTTCAAAAATAATTTTTTACTGTCGCAAATTTTAAAAACGCCGAGGATTGCCTTTTCTATAGTAAATTTTTCAAAAAATAATTTTTTACTGTTGCAAATTTTAAATACGCCGAGGATTGCCTTTTCTATAGTAAATTTTTCAAAAAATAATTTTTTACTGTCGCAAATTTTAAATACGCCGAGGATTGCCTTTTCTATAGTAAATATCTCAAAAAATTATTTTTTACGGTCGCAATTTTTAATACGCCGAGGATTGCCTTTTTCTATAGTGAATTTGTCAAAAAATAAATTTTTACTGTCGCAAATTTTAAATACGCCGAGGATTGCCTTTTCTATAGTAAATTTTTCAAAAAATAATTTTTTACTGTCGCAAATTTTAAATACGCCGAGGATTGCCTTTTCTATAGTAAATCTTTCAAAAATAATGTTTTACTGTCGCAAAATTTAAATAAGCCGAGGATTGCCTTTTCTATAGTAAATTTTTCAAAAAATAATTTTTTAATGTCGCAAATTTAAATACGCCGAGGATTGCCTTTTCTATAGTAAATTTTTCAAAAAATAATTTTTTACTGTCGAAAATTTTGAATACGACGAGGATTGCCTTTTCTATAGTAAATTTTTCAAAAATAATTTTTTACTGTCGCAAAATTTTAAATACGACGAGGATTGCCTTTTCTATAGTAAATTTTTCAAAAAATAATTTTTTTACTGTCGCAAATTTTAAATACGCCGAGGATTGCCTTTTCTATAGTAAATTTGTCAAAAAATAATTTTTTACTGTCGCAAATTTTAAATACGCCGAGGATTGCCTTTTCTATAGTAAATTTTTCAAAAATAATTTTTTACTGTCGCAAATTTTAAATACGCCGAGGATTGCCTTTTCTATAGTAAATTTTTCAAAAAATAATTTTTTACTGTCGCAAATTTTAAATACGCCGAGGATTGCCTTTTCTAAAGTAAATTTTTCAAAAAATAATTTTTTACTGTCGCAAATTTTAAATACGCCGAGGATTGCCTTTTCTATGGTAAATTTTGCAAAAAATAATTTTTTACTGTCGCAAATTTTAAATACGCCGAGGATTGCCTTTTCTATAGTAAATTTTCAAAAAATAATTTTTTACTGTCCCAAATTTTAAATACGCCGAGGATTGCCTTTTCTATAGTAAATTTTTCAAAAATAATTTTTTACTGTCGCAAATTTTAATACGCCGAGGATTGTCTTTTCTATAGTAAATTTTTCAAAAATAATTTTTTACTGTCGCAAATTTTAAATACGCGGAGGATTGCCTTTTCTATAGTAAATTTTTCAAAAAATAATTTTTTACTGTCGCAAATTTTAAATACGCCGAGGATTGCCTTTTATATAGTAAATTTCACAAAAAATAATTTTTTACTGTCGCAAATTTTAAATACGCCGAGGATTGCCTTTTCTATGGTAAATTTTTCAAAAAATAATTTTTTACGGTCGCAAATTTTAAATACGCCGAGGATTGCCTTTTCTATAGTGAATTTGTCAAAAAATAAATTTTTGCTCTGGCAAATTTTAAATATACCGAGGATTGCCTTTTCTATAGTCAATTTGTCAAAAAATAAATTTTTACAGTGGCAAATTTTAAATATACCGATGTTTGCCTTTTCTATAGTGAATTTTTCAAAAAATTATTTTTTGCTGTCGCAAATTTTAAATACCCCGAGGATTGCCTTTTCTATAGTAAATTTTTCAAAACATAATTTTTTACTGTCGCAAATTTTAAATACGCCGAGGATTGCCTTTTCTATAGTAAATTTTTCAAAAAATAATTTTTTACTGTCGCAAATTTTAAATACGCCGAGGATTGCCTTTTCTATAGTAAATTTTTCAAAAAATAATTTTTTACTGTCGCAAATACGCCGAGGATTGCCTTTTCTATAGTAAATTTTTCAACAAATAATTTTTTACTGTCGCAAATTTTAAATACGCCGAGGATTGCCTTTTCTATAGTAAATTTTTCAAAAAATAATTTTTTACTGTCGCAAATTTTAAATACTCCAAGGTTTGCATTTTCTATAGTAAATTTTTCAAAACATAATTTTTTACTGTCGCAAATTTTGAATACGACGAGGATTGCCTTTTCTATAGTAAATTTTTCAAAAAATAATTTTTTACTGTCGCAAATTTTAAATACGACGAGGATTGCCTTTTCTATAGTAAATTTTTCAAAAAATAATTTTTTACTGTCGCAAATTTTAAATACGCCGAGGATTGCCTTTTCTATAGTAAATTTGTCAAAAAATAATTTTTTACTGTCGCAAATTTTAAATACGCCGAGGATTGCCTTTTCTATAGTAAATTTTTCAAAAAATAATTTTTTACTGTCGCAAATTTTAAATACGCCGAGGATTGCCTTTTCTAAAGTAAATTTTTCAAAAAATAATTTTTTACTGTCGCAAATTTTAAATACGCCGAGGATTGCCTTTTCTATGGTAAATTTTGCAAAAAATAATTTTTTACTGTCGCAAATTTTAAATACGCCGAGGATTGCCTTTTCTATAGTAAATTTTTCAAAAAATAATTTTTTACTGTCCCAAATTTTAAATACGCCGAGGATTGCCTTTTCTATAGTAAATTTTTCAAAAAATAATTTTTTACTGTCGCAAATTTTAAATACGCCGAGGATTGTCTTTTCTATAGTAAATTTTTCAAAAAATAATTTTTTACTGTCGCAAATTTTAAATACGCGGAGGATTGCCTTTTCTATAGTAAATTTTTCAAAAAATAATTTTTTACTGTCGCAAATTTTAAATACGCCGAGGATTGCCTTTTATATAGTAAATTTCACAAAAAATAATTTTTTACTGTCGCAAATTTTAAATACGCCGAGGATTGCCTTTTCTATGGTAAATTTTTCAAAAAATAATTTTTTACGGTCGCAAATTTTAAATACGCCGAGGATTGCCTTTTCTATAGTGAATTTGTCAAAAAATAAATTTTTGCTCTGGCAAATTTTAAATATACCGAGGATTGCCTTTTCTATAGTCAATTTGTCAAAAAATAAATTTTTACAGTGGCAAATTTTAAATATACCGATGTTTGCCTTTTCTATAGTGAATTTTTCAAAAAATTATTTTTTGCTGTCGCAAATTTTAAATACCCCGAGGATTGCCTTTTCTATAGTAAATTTTTCAAAACATAATTTTTTACTGTCGCAAATTTTAAATACGCCGAGGATTGCCTTTTCTATAGTAAATTTTTCAAAAAATAATTTTTTACTGTCGCAAATTTTAAATACGCCGAGGATTGCCTTTTCTATAGTAAATTTTTCAAAAAATAATTTTTTACTGTCGCAAATACGCCGAGGATTGCCTTTTCTATAGTAAATTTTTCAACAAATAATTTTTTACTGTCGCAAATTTTAAATACGCCGAGGATTGCCTTTTCTATAGTAAATTTTTCAAAAAATAATTTTTTACTGTCGCAAATTTTAAATACTCCAAGGTTTGCATTTTCTATAGTAAATTTTTCAAAACATAATTTTTTACTGTCGCAAATTTTGAATACGACGAGGATTGCCTTTTCTATAGTAAATTTTTCAAAAAATAATTTTTTACTGTCGCAAATTTTAAATACGACGAGGATTGCCTTTTCTATAGTAAATTTTTCAAAAAATAATTTTTTACTGTCGCAAATTTTAAATACGCCGAGGATTGCCTTTTCTATAGTAAATTTGTCAAAAAATAATTTTTTACTGTCGCAAATTTTAAATACGCCGAGGATTGCCTTTTCTATAGTAAATTTTTCAAAAAATAATTTTTTACTGTCGCAAATTTTAAATACGCCGAGGATTGCCTTTTCTATAGTAAATTTTTCAAAAAATAATTTTTTACTGTCGCAAATTTTAAATACGCCGAGGATTGCCTTTTCTAAAGTAAATTTTTCAAAAAATAATTTTTTACTGTCGCAAATTTTAAATACGCCGAGGATTGCCTTTTCTATGGTAAATTTTGCAAAAAATAATTTTTTACTGTCGCAAATTTTAAATACGCCGAGGATTGCCTTTTCTATAGTAAATTTTTCAAAAAATAATTTTTTACTGTCCCAAATTTTAAATACGCCGAGGATTGCCTTTTCTATAGTAAATTTTTCAAAAAATAATTTTTTACTGTCGCAAATTTTAAATACGCCGAGGATTGTCTTTTCTATAGTAAATTTTTCAAAAAATAATTTTTTACTGTCGCAAATTTTAAATACGCGGAGGATTGCCTTTTCTATAGTAAATTTTTCAAAAAATAATTTTTTACTGTCGCAAATTTTAAATACGCCGAGGATTGCCTTTTATATAGTAAATTTCACAAAAAATAATTTTTTACTGTCGCAAATTTTAAATACGCCGAGGATTGCCTTTTCTATGGTAAATTTTTCAAAAAATAATTTTTTACGGTCGCAAATTTTAAATACGCCGAGGATTGCCTTTTCTATAGTGAATTTGTCAAAAAATAAATTTTTGCTCTGGCAAATTTTAAATATACCGAGGATTGCCTTTTCTATAGTTAATTTGTCAAAAAATAAATTTTTACAGTGGCAAATTTTAAATATACCGATGTTTGCCTTTTCTATAGTGAATTTTTCAAAAAATTATTTTTTGCTGTCGCAAATTTTAAATACCCCGAGGATTGCCTTTTCTATAGTAAATTTTTCAAAAAATAATTTTTTACTGTCGCAAATTTTAAATACGCCGAGGATTGCCTTTTCTATAGTAAATTTTTCAAAAAATAATTTTTTACTGTCGCAAATTTTAAATATGCCGAGGATTGCCTTTTCTATAGTAAATTTCACAAAAAATAATTTTTTACTGTCGCAAATTTCAAATACGCCGAGGATTGCCTTTTCTATGGTAAATTTTTCAAAAAATAATTTTTTACGGTCGCAAATTTTAAATACGCCGAGGATTGCCTTTTCTATAGTGAATTTGTCAAAAAATAAATTTTTGCTGTAGCAAATTTTAAATATACCGAGGATTGCCTTTTCTATAGTTAATTTGTCAAAAAATAAATTTTTACAGTGGCAAATTTTAAATATACCGATGTTTGCCTTTTCTATAGTGAATTTTTTCAAAAATTATTTCTTGCTGTCGCAAATTTTAAATACCCCGAGGATTGCCTTTCTATAGTAAATTTTTCAAACATAATTTTTTACTGTCGCAAATTTTAAATACGCCGAGGATTGCCTTTTCTATAGTAAATTTTTCAAAAAATACTTTTTTACTGTCGCAAATTTTAAATACGCGAGGATTGCCTTTTCTATAGTAAATTTTTCAAAAAATAATGTTTTACTGTCGCAAATTTTAAATACGCCGAGGATTGCCTTTTCTATAGTAAATTTTCAAAAAATAATTTTTTACTGTCGCAAATTTTAAATACGCCGAGATTGTCTTTTCTATAGTAAATTTTTCAAAAATAATTTTTTACTGTCGCAAATTTTAATACGCGAGGATTGCCTTTTCTATAGTAAATTTTTCAAAAATAATTTTTTACTGTCGCAATTTTAAATATGCCGAGGATTGCCTTTTCTATAGTAAATTTCACAAAAAAATAATTTTTTACTGTCGCAAATTTCAAATACGCCGAGGATTGCCTTTTCTATGGTAAATTTTTCAAAAAATAATTTTTTACGGTCGCAAATTTTAAATACGCCGAGGATTGCCTTTTCTATAGTGAATTTGTCAAAAAATAAATTTTTGCTGTAGCAAATTTTAAATATACCGAGGATTGCCTTTTCTATAGTTAATTTGTCAAAAAATAAATTTTTACAGTGGCAAATTTTAAATATACCGATGTTTGCCTTTTCTATAGTGAATTTTCAAAAATTATTTTTTGCTGTCGCAAATTTTAAATACCCCGAGGATTGCCTTTTCTATAGTAAATTTTTCAAAACATAATTTTTTACTGTCGCAAATTTTAAATACGCCGAGGATTGCCTTTTCTATAGTAAATTTTTCAAAAAATACTTTTTTACTGTCGCAAATTTTAAATACGCCGAGGATTGCCTTTTCTATAGTAAATTTTTCAAAAATAATTTTTTACTGTCGCAAATACGCCGAGAATTGCTTTTCTATAGTAAATTTTTCAAAAAATAATTTTTTACTGTCGCAAATTTTAAATACGCCGAGGATTGCCTTTTCTATAGTAAATTATTCAAAAAATAATTTTTTACTGTCGCAAATTTTAAATACCCCGAGGATTGCCTTTTCTATAGTAAATTTTTCAAACATAATTTTTTACTGTCGCAAATTTTAAATACGCCGAGGATTGCCTTTTCTATAGTAAATTTTTCAAAAAATAATTTTTTACTGTCGCAAATTTTAAATACGCCGAGGATTGCCTTTTCTATGGTAAATTTTTCAAAAAATAATTTTTACTGTCGCAAATTTTAAATACGCCGAGGGTTGCCTTTTCTATAGTAAATTTTCAAAAAATAATTTTTTATTGTCGCAAATTTTAAATACGCCGAGGATTGCCTTTTCTATAGTAAATTTTTCAAAAAATAATTTTTACTGTCGCAAATACGCCGAGAATTGCCTTTTCTATAGTAAATTTTTCAAAAAATAATTTTTTACTGTCGCAAATTTTAAATACCCCGAGGATTGCCTTTTCTATAGTAAATTTTCAAAACATAATTTTTTTACTGTCGCAAATTTTAAATACGCCGAGGATTGCCTTTTCTATAGTAAATTTCTCAAAAATAATTTTTTACTGTCGCAAATTTTAAATACGCCGAGGATTGCCTTTTCTATGGTAAATTTTTCAAAAAATAATTTTTTACTGTCGCAAATTTTAAATACGCCGAGGGTTGCCTTTTCTATAGTAAATTTTTCAAAAAATAATTTTTTATTGTCGCAAATTTTAAATACGCCGAGGATTGCCTTTTCTATAGTAAATTTTTCAAAAAATAAGTTTTTACTGTCGCAAATTTTAAATACGCCGAGGATTGTCTTTTCTATAGTAAATTTTTCAAAAAATAATTTTTTACTGTCGCAATTTTAATACGCCGAGGATTGCCTTTTCTATAGTAAATTTTTCAAAAAATAATTTTTTACTGTCGCAAATTTTAAATATGCCGAGGATTGCCTTTTCTATAGTAAATTTCACAAAAAATAATTTTTTACTGTCGCAAATTTCAAATACGCCGAGGATTGCCTTTTCTATGGTAAATTTTTCAAAAAATAATTTTTTACGGTCGCAAATTTTAAATACGCCGAGGATTGCCTTTTCTATAGTGAATTTGTCAAAAAATAAATTTTTGCTGTAGCAAATTTTAAATATACCGAGGATTGCCTTTCTATAGTTAATTGTCAAAAATAAATTTTTACAGTGGCAAATTTTAAATATACCGATGTTTTGCCTTTTCTATAGTGAATTTTCAAAAAATTATTTTTTGCTGTCGCAAATTTTAAATACCCCGAGGATTGCCTTTTCTATAGTAAATTTTTCAAAACATAATTTTTACTGTCGCAAATTTTAAATACGCCGAGGATTGCCTTTTCTATAGTAAATTTTTCAAAAAATACTTTTTTACTGTCGCAAATTTTAAATACGCCGAGGATTGCCTTTTCTATAGTAAATTTTTCAAAAAATAATGTTTTACTGTCGCAAATTTTAAATACGCCGAGGATTGCCTTTTCTATAGTAAATTATTCAAAAAATAATTTTTTACTGTCGCAAATTTTAAATACGCCGAGGATTGTCTTTTCTATAGTAAATTTTTCAAAAATAATTTTTTACTGTCGCAAATTTTAATACGCCGAGGATTGCCTTTTCTATAGTAAATTTTTCAAAAATAATTTTTTACTGTCGCAAATTTTAAATATGCCGAGGATTGCCTTTTCTATAGTAAATTTCACAAAAAATAATTTTTTACTGTCGCAAATTTCAAATACGCCGAGGATTGCCTTTTCTATGGTAAATTTTTCAAAAAATAATTTTTTACGGTCGCAAATTTTAAATACGCCGAGGATTGCCTTTTCTATAGTGAATTTGTCAAAAAATAAATTTTGCTGTAGCAAATTTTAAATATACCGAGGATTGCCTTTTCTATAGTTAATTTGTCAAAAAATAAATTTTTACAGTGGCAAATTTTAAATATACCGATGTTTGCCTTTTCTATAGTGAATTTTTCAAAAAATTATTTTTTGCTGTCGCAAATTTTAAATACCCCGAGGATTGCCTTTTCTATAGTAAATTTTTCAAAACATAATTTTTTACTGTCGCAAATTTTAAATACGCCGAGGATTGCCTTTTCTATAGTAAATTTTCAAAAAATACTTTTTTACTGTCGCAAATTTTAAATACGCCGAGGATTGCCTTTTCTATAGTAAATTTTTCAAAAAATAATTTTTTACTGTCGCAAATACGCCGAGAATTGCCTTTTCTATAGTAAATTTTTCAAAAATAATTTTTTACTGTCGCAAATTTTAAATACGCCGAGGATTGCCTTTTCTATAGTAAATTATTCAAAAAATAATTTTTTACTGTCGCAAATTTTAAATACCCCGAGGATTGCCTTTTCTATAGTAAATTTTTCAAAACATAATTTTTTACTGTCGCAAATTTTAAATACGCCGAGGATTGCCTTTTCTATAGTAAATTTTTCAAAAATAATTTTTACTGTCGCAAATTTTAAATACGCCGAAGATTGCCTTTTCTATAGTAAATTTTTCAAAAAATAATTTTTTACTGTCGCAAATTTTAAATACGCCGAGGATTGCCTTTTCTATAGTAAATTTGTCAAAAAATAATTTTTTACTGTCGCAAATTTTAAATACGCCGAGGATTGCCTTTTCTATAGTAAATTTTTCAAAAAATAATTTTTTATTGTCGCAAATTTTAAATATGCCGAGGATTGCCTTTCTATAGTAAATTTCACAAAAAAATAATTTTTTACTGTCGCAAATTTTTAAATACGCCGAGGATTGCCTTGCTATGGTAAATTTTTCAAAAAATAATTTTTTACGGTCGCAAATTTTAAATACGCCGAGGATTGCCTTTTCTATAGTGAATTTGTCAAAAAATAAATTTTTGCTGTGGCAAATTTAAATATACCGAGGATTGCCTTTTCTATAGTTAATTTGTCAAAAAATAAATTTTTACAGTGGCAAATTTTAAATATACCGATGTTTGCCTTTTCTATAGTGAATTTTTCAAAACATAATTTTTTACTGTCGCAAATTTTAAATACGCCGAGGATTACCTTTTCTATAGTAAATTTTTCAAAAAATAATTTTTTACTGTCGCAAATTTTAAATACGCCGAGGATTGCCTTTTCTATAGTAAATTTTTCAAAAAATAATTTTTTACTGTCGCAAATTTTCAATACCCCAAGGATTGCATTTTCTATAGTAAATTTTTCAAAAAATAATTTTTTACTGTCGCAAATTTTAAATACGCCGAGGATTACCTTTTCTATAGTAAATTTTTCAAAAAATAATTTTTTACTGTCGCAAATTTTAAATACGACGAGGATTACCTTTTCTATAGTAAATTTTTCAAAAAATAATTTTTTACTGTCGCAAATTTTAAATACGCCGAGGATTGCCTTTTCTATAGCAAATTTTACAAAAAATAATTTTTTACTGTCGCAAATTTTAAATACGCCGAGGATTGCCTTTTCTATAGTAAATTTTGCAAAAAATAATTTTTTACTGTCGCAAATTTTAAATATGCCGAGGATTGCCTTTTCTATAGTAAATTTCACAAAAAATAATTTTTTACTGTCGCAAATTTTAAATACGCCGAGGATTGCCTTTTCTATGGTAAATTTTTCAAAAATAATTTTTTACGGTCGCAAATTTTAAATACGCCGAGGATTGCCTTTTCTATAGTGAATTTGTCAAAAAATAAATTTTTGCTGTGGCAAATTTTAAATATACCGAGGATTGCCTTTTCTATAGTTAATTTGTCAAAAAATAAATTTTTACAGTGGCAAATTTTAAATATACCGATGTTTGCCTTTTCTATAGTGAATTTTTCAAAAAATTATTTTTTGCTGTCGCAAATTTTAAATACCCCGAGGATTGCCTTTTCTATAGTAAATTTTTCAAAAAATAATTTTTTACTGTCGCAAATTTTAAATACGCCGAGGATTGCCTTTTCTATACTAAATTTGTCAAAAAATAATTTTTTACTGTCGCAAATTTTAAATACGCCGAGGATTGCCTTTTCTATAGTAAATTTTTCAAAAACTAATTTTTTACTGTCGCAAATTTTAAATATGCCGAGGATTGCCTTTTCTATAGTAAATTTCACAAAAAATAATTTTTTACTGTCGCAAATTTTAAATACGCCGAGGATTGCCTTTTCTATGGTAAATTTTTCAAAAAATAATTTTTTACTGTCGCAAATTTTAAAAACGCCGAGGATTGCCTTTTCTATAGTAAATTTTTCAAAAAATAATTTTTTACTGTTGCAAATTTTAAATACGCCGAGGATTGCATTTTCTATAGTAAATTTTTCAAAAAATAATTTTTTACTGTCGCAAATTTTAAATACGCCGAGGATTACCTTTTCTATAGTAAATTTTTCAAAAAATAATTTTTTACTGTCGCAAATTTTAAATACGACGAGGATTACCTTTTCTATAGTAAATTTTTCAAAAAATAATTTTTTACTGTCGCAAATTTTAAATACGCCGAGGATTGCCTTTTCTATGGTAAATTTTTCAAAAAATAATTTTTTACTGTCGCAAATTTTAAAAACGCCGAGGATTGCCTTTTCTATAGTAAATTTTTCAAAAAATAATTTTTTACTGTTGCAAATTTTAAATACGCCGAGGATTGCCTTTTCTATAGTAAATTTTTCAAAAAATAATTTTTTACTGTTGCAAATTTTAAATACGCCGAGGATTGCCTTTTCTATAGTAAATTTTTCAAAAAATAATTTTTTACTGTCGCAAATTTTAAATACGCCGAGGATTGCCTTTTTTATAGTAAATTTCTCAAAAAATTATTTTTTACGGTCGCAAATTTTTAATACGCCGAGGATTGCCTTTTCTATAGTGAATTTGTCAAAAAATAAATTTTTACTGTCTCAAATTTTAAATACGCCGAGGATTGCCTTTTCTATAGTAAATTTTTCAAAAAATAATTTTTTACTGTCGCAAATTTTAAATACGCCGAGGATTGCCTTTTCTATAGTAAATCTTTCAAAAAATAATGTTTTACTGTCGCAAAATTTAAATAAGCCGAGGATTGCCTTTTCTATAGTAAATTTTTCAAAAAATTATTTTTTGATGTCGCAAATTTTAAATACGCCGAGGATTGCCTTTTCTATAGTAAATTTTTCAAAAAATAATTTTTTACTGTCGAAAATTTTGAATACGACGAGGATTGCCTTTTCTATAGTAAATTTTTCAAAAAATAATTTTTTACTGTCGCAAATTTTAAATACGACGAGGATTGCCTTTTCTACAGTAAATTTTTCAAAAAATAATTTTTTACTGTCGCAAATTTTAAATACGCCGAGGATTGCCTTTTCTATAGTAAATTTGTCAAAAAATAATTTTTTACTGTCGCAAATTTTAAATACGCCGAGGATTGCCTTTTCTATAGTAAATTTTTCAAAAAATAATTTTTTACTGTCGCAAATTTTAAATACGCCGAGGATTGCCTTTTCTATAGTAAATTTTTCAAAAAATAATTTTTTACTGTCGCAAATTTTAAATACGCCGAGGATTGCCTTTTCTATAGTAAATTTTTCAAAAAATAATTTTTACTGTCGCAAATTTTAAATACGCCGAGGATTGCCTTTTCTATGGTAAATTTTGCAAAAAATAATTTTTTACTGTCGCAAATTTTAAATACGCCGAGGATTGCCTTTTCTATAGTAAATTTTTCAAAAAATAATTTTTTACTGTCCCAAATTTTAAATACGCCGAGGATTGCCTTTTCTATAGTAAATTTTTCAAAAAATAATTTTTTACTGTCGCAAATTTTAAATACGCCGAGGATTGTCTTTTCTATAGTAAATTTTCAAAAATAATTTTTTACTGTCGCAAATTTTAAATACGCCGAGGATTGCCTTTTCAATAGTAAATTTTTCAAAAAATAATTTTTTACTGTCGCAAATTTTAAATACGCCGAGGATTGCCTTTTCTATAGTAAATTTTTCAAAAATAATTTTTTACTGTCGCAAATTTTAAATACTCCAAGGATTGCATTTCTATAGTAAATTTTTCAAAAATAATTTTTACTGTCGCAAATTTTAAATACGCCGAGGATTACCTTTTCTATAGTAAATTTTTCAAAAAATAATTTTTTACTGTCGCAAATTTTAAATACGACGAGGATTACCTTTTCTATAGTAAATTTTTCAAAAAATAATTTTTTACTGTCGCAAATTTTAATACGCCGAGGATTGCCTTTTCTATGGTAAATTTTTCAAAAATAATTTTATACTGTCGCAAATTTTAAAAACGCCGAGGATTGCCTTTTCTATAGTAAATTTTTCAAAAATAATTTTTTACTGTTGCAAATTTTAAATACGCCGAGGATTGCCTTTTCTATAGTAAATTTTTCAAAAAATTATTTTTTACTGTCGCAAATTTTAAATACGCCGAGGATTGCCTTTTCTATAGTAAATTTCTCAAAAAATTATTTTTTACGGTCGCAAATTTTTAATACGCCGAGGATTGCCTTTTCTATAGTGAATTTGTCAAAAAATAAATTTTTACTGTCGCAAATTTTAATACGCCCGAGGATTGCCTTTTCTATAGTAAATTTTTCAAAAAATAATTTTTTACTGTCGCAAATTTTAAATACGCCGAGGATTGCCTTTTCTATAGTAAATCTTTCAAAAAATAATGTTTTACTCTCGCAAAATTTAATAAGCCGAGGTTGCCTTTTCTATAGTAAATTTTTCAAAAAATTATTTTTTGATGTCGCAATTTTAAATACGCCGAGGATTGCCTTTTCTATAGTAAATTTTTCAAAAATAATTTTTTACTGTCGAAAATTTTGAATACGACGAGGATTGCCTTTTCTATAGTAAATTTTTCAAAAATAATTTTTTACTGTCGCAAATTTTAAATACGACGAGGATTGCCTTTTCTACAGTAAATTTTCAAAAAATAATTTTTTACTGTCGCAAATTTTAAATACGCCGAGGATTGCCTTTTCTATAGTAAATTTGTCAAAAAATAATTTTTTACTGTCGCAAATTTTAAATACGCCGAGGATTGCCTTTTCTATAGTAAATTTTTCAAAAAATAATTTTTTACTGTCGCAAATTTTAAATACGCCGAGGATTGCCTTTTCTATAGTAAATTTTCAAAAAATAATTTTTTACTGTCGCAAATTTTAAATACGGCTCGAGGATTGCCTTTTCTATAGTAAATTTTTCAAAAATAATTTTTACTGTCGCAAATTTTAAATACGCCGAGGATTGCCTTTTCTATGGTAAATTTTGCAAAAAATAATTTTTCACTGTCGCAAATTTTAAATACGCCGAGGATTGCCTTTTCTATAGTAAATTTTTCAAAAAATAATTTTTTACTGTCCCAAATTTAAATACGCCGAGGATTGCCCTTTTCTATAGTAAAATTTTTCAAAAAATAATTTTTACTGTCGCAAATTTTAAATACGCCGAGGATTGTCTTTTCTAAGTAAATTTTTCAAAAATAATTTTTTACTGTCGCAAATTTTAAATACGCCGAGGATTGCCTTTTCAATAGTAAATTTTCAAAAATAATTTTTTACTGTCGCAAATTTTAAATACGCCGAGATTGCCTTTTATATAGTAAATTTCACAAAAATAATTTTTTACTGTCGCAAATTTTAAATACGCCGAGGATTGCCTTTTCTATGGTAAATTTTTCAAAAATAATTTTTTACGGTCGCAAATTTTAAATACGCCGAGGATTGCCTTTTCTATAGTGAATTTGTCAAAATTTAAATTTTTGCTGTGGCAAATTTTAAATATACCGAGGATTGCCTTTTCTATAGTTAATTGTCAAAAAATAAATTTTTACAGTGGCAAATTTTAAATATACCGATGTTTGCCTTTTCTATAATGAATTTTTCAAAAATTATTTTTTGCTGTCGCCAAATTTTAAATACCACGAGGATTGCCTTTTCTATAGTAAATCTTTCAAAACATAATTTTTACTGTCGCAAATTTTAAATACGCCGAGGATTGCCTTTTCTATAGTAAATTTTTCAAACAATAATTTTTTACTGTCGCAAATTTTAAATACGCTGAGGATTGCCTTTTCTATAGTAAATTTTTCAAAAAATAATTTTTTACTGTCGCAAATACGCCGAGGATTGCCTTTTCTATAGTAAATTTTTCAAAAAATAATTTTTTACTGTCGCAAATTTTAAATACGCCGAGGATTGCCTTTTCTATAGTAAATTTTTCAAAAATAATTTTTTACTGTCGCAAATTTTAAATACTCCAAGGATTGCATTTTCTATAGTAAATTTTTCAAAAAATAATTTTTTACTGTCGCAAATTTTAAATACGCCGAGGAGTACCTTTTCTATAGTAAATTTTTCAAAAAATAATTTTTTTACTGTCGCAAATTTTAAATACGACGAGGATTACCTTTTCTATAGTAAATTTTTCAAAAAATAATTTTTTACTGTCGCAATTTTAAATACGCCGAGGATTGCCTTTTCTATAGTAAATTTTTCAAAAAATAATTTTTTACTGTCGCAAATACGCCGAGGATTGCCTTTTCTATAGTAAATTTTTCAAAAAATAATTTTTTACTGTCGCCAAATTTTAAATACGCCGAGGATTGCCTTTTCTATGGTAAATTTTTCAAAAAATAATTATTACTGTCGCAAATTTTAAAAACGCCGAGGATTGCCTTTTCTATAGTAAATTTTTCCAAAAATAATTTTTTACTGTCGCAAATTTTAAATAGGCCGAGGATTGCCTTTTCTATAGTAAATTTTTCAAAAATATTTTTTTACTGTCGCAAATTTTAAATACGCCGAGGATTGCCTTTTCTATAGTAAATTTCTCAAAAAATTATTTTTTACGGTCGCAAATTTTTAATACGCCGAGATTGCCTTTTCTATAGTGAATTTGTCAAAAAATAAATTTTACTGTCGCAAATTTTAAATACGCCGAGGATTGCCTTTTCTATAGTAATTTTTCAAAAAATTATTTTTTACTGTCGCAAATTTTAAATACGCCGAGGATTGCCTTTTCTATAGTAAATTTTTCAAAAATAATGTTTTACTGTCGCAAAATTTAAAATAAGCCGAGGATTGCCTTTTCTATAGCAAATTTTTCAAAAAATAATTTTTTAATGTCGCAAATTTTAATACGCCGAGGATAGCCTATTCTATAGTAAATTTTTCAAAAAATAATTTTTTTACTGTCGAAAATTTTAATACGACGAGGATTGCCTTTTCTATAGTAAATTTTTCAAAAAATAATTTTTTACTGTCGCAAATTTTAATACGACGAGGATTGCCTTTTCTATAGTTAAATTTTTCAAAAATAATTTTTTACTGTCGCAAATTTAAATACGCCGAAGATTGCCTTTTCTATAGTAAATTTGTCAAAAAATAATTTTTTTACTGTCGCAAATTTTAAATACGCCGAGGATTGCCTTTTCTATAGTAAATTTTCAAAAAATAATTTTTTTATTGTCGCAAATTTTAAATACGCCGAGGATTTGCCTTTTCTATAGTAAATTTTTAAAAAAATAATTTTTTACTGTCGCAAATTTTAAATACGCCGAGGATTGCCTTTTCTATAGTAAATTTTCAAAAAATAAGTTTTACTGTCGCAATTTTTAAATACGCCGAGGATTGCCTTTTCTATTAAAATTTTTCAAAAAATTATTTTTTACTGTCCGCAGATTTAAATACGCCGAGGATTGCCTTTTCTATAGTGAATTTGTCAAAAAATAAATTTTTACTGTGGCAAATTTTAAATATACCGAGATTGCCTTTTCTATAGTTAATTTTTCAAATAATAATTTTTTACTGTCGCAAATTTTAATACGCCGAGGATTGCCTTTTCTAATAGTAAATTTTTCAAAAAATAATTTTTTACTGTCGCAAATTTTAAATACGCCGAGGATTGCCTTTTCTATAGTAAATTTTTCAAAAAAAAATTTTTTACTCTCGCAAATTTAAATACGCCGAGGATTGCCTTTTCTATAGTAAATTTTTCAAAAAATAATTTTTTACTGTCCGCAAATTTTAAATACGCTGAGGATTGCCTTTTCTATAGTAAATTTCTCAAAAATAATTTTTTTACTTCGCAATTTTAAATACGCCGAGTAATTGCCTTTTCTATGGTAAATTTTTCAAAAATAATTTTTACTGTCGCAAATTTTAAATACGC
>CAWUPM010000425.1:70600-75600 GCA_963924295.1 Dioctria rufipes
TTTCCCACCCCCCTCCCGTTTGCGTTGTAAAAATTTTTTTTCCACGGCCAAAATTTTTAACGAAAATCTTAATTTGGAAACTTTGCTCTACGAATTTCAGATAAATCCAACTTTTGAATTTTTTATGGATACCGGCTTACCACAGATTGCCTATACGAAATTTCAGCGACATAGCACCTTATTTACCTATTTAAAAAAATACATAACTGTGACAACTTTTCTCGCGCACTTGGGCGCCATCTACCGGGAAGTACTATGTAACTCACGGCACAGTGCTTATAAAATGTGCTACCTACAGGTCTCCTCTATGTCTGGAAGTTTATTTGAAGGCATTCGGGCTTTTCCTTCAGATTCTATAGCAATTACAGTTGGCCAACTCCCGCGAAAAATTAAATTTTTTTCCCGTTTTTTACAGGGGTACCCCTATGAAAATTTCGCGATTTTTACTTTCACCCCTACCCCGGCATGTAGGTACTTTTTGGAAAGGTCTTGGCGAGTACTCTTACGTGGTGTACTTTTTTTCGCCATTAATTTCATTTTGACCCCTTTTTTCGAATATTTTTCTCTACGCCACTGAGACATTTTCACTACCTTGGGTCACATATACCCCAAATACTATATTATTTTTTACATTTGATCTCAATCAGTGAGGAGTCATTGGAAAGGTCTTGACGAGTACTATCGATCTATGTATTTCTTTTTCAAATTCGGTAAACTTGGTTCAATCGAATTTCTCAAATTACATGTATGTACATACGTATTAATTCATCCCCTCACCATAATTAGCCCAAATATAAACCGATTTCAAAAATTCCTTTTGATTATTTTTTTTCTGATTTTTTTGTGATTTTTTGAGACTATTTCCCACCCCCTCCCGTTTGCGTTGTCGAAAAATTTTTTTTCCACGGCCAAAATTTTTTAACGAAAATCTTCATTTGGAAACTTTGCTCTACGAATTTCAGATAAATCCAACTTTTGAATTTTTTATGGATACCGGCTTACCACAAGATTGCCTATACGAAATTTCAGCGACATAGCACCTTATTTACCTATTTAAAAAAATACATAACTGTGACAACTTTTCTCGCGCCACTTGGCGCCATCTACCGGGAAGTACTATGTAACTCACGGCACAGTGCTTATAAAATGTGCTACACTACAGGTCTCCTCTATGTCTGGAAGTTTATTTGAAGGAATTCGGGCTTTTCCTTCAGATTCTATAGCAATTACAGTTTGGCCAACTCCTCGCGAAAAATCCAATTTTTTTCCCGTTTTTGCAGGGGGTACCCCTATGAAAATTTCGCGATTTTTACTTTCACCCCTACCCCGGCATGTGGGTACTTTTTTGGAAAGGTCTTGGCGAGTACTATTACGTGGTGTACTTTTTTTTCTCCATTAATTTCATTTTGACCCCTTTTTTTCGATATTTTTCTCTACGCCACTGAGACATTTTCAGTACCTTGGGTCACATATACCCCAAAATACTATATTATTTTTACATTTGATCTCAATCAGTGAGGAGTCATTGGAAAGGTCTTGACGAGTACTATCGATCTATGTATTTCTTTTTCAAATTCGGTAAACTTGGTTCAATCGAATTTCTCAAATTACATGTATGTACATACGTATTAATTCATCCCCTCACCATAATTAGCCCAAATATAAACCGATTTTCAAAAATTCCTTTTGATTATTTTTTTCTGATTTTTTTTGTGATTTTTTGAGACTATTTCCCACCCCCTCCCGTTTGCGTTGTAAAAATTTTTTTTTCCACGGCCAAAATTTTTAACGAAAATCTTAATTTGGAAACTTTGCTCTACGAATTTCAGATAAATCCAACTTTTGAATTTTTTATGGGATACCGGGCTTACCACAAGATTGCCTATACGAAATTTCAGCGACATAGCACCTTATTTACCTATTTAAAAAAATACATAACTGTGACAACTTTTCTCGCGCACTTGGCGCCATCTACCGGGTAGTACTATGTAACTCACGGCACAGTGCTTATAAAATGTGCTACCTACAGGTCTCCTCTATGTCTGGAAGTTTATTTGAAGGAATTCGGGCTTTTCCTTCAGATTCTATAGCAATTACAGTTGGCCAACTCCGCGAAAAATCCAATTTTTTCCCGTTTTTGCAGGGGTACCCCTATGAAAATTTTCGCGATTTTTACTTTCACCCCCTACCCCGGCATGTGGGTACTTTTTGGAAAGGTCTTGGCGAGTACTATTACGTGGTGTAACTTTTTTCTCCATTAATTTCATTTTGACCCCTTTTTTTCGATATTTTTCTCTACGCCACTGAGACATTTTCAGTACCTTGGGGTCACATATACCCCAAATACTATATTATTTTTACATTTGATCTCAATCAGTGAGGAGTCATTGGAAAGGTCTTGACGAGTACTATCGATCTATGTATTTCTTTTTCAAATTCGGTAAACTTGGTTCAATCGAATTTCTCAAATTACATGTATGTACATACGTATTAATTCATCCCCACACCATAATTAGCCCAAATATAAACCGATTTCAAAAATTCCTTTTGATTATTTTTTTCTGATTTTTTTGTGATTTTTTGAGACTATTTCCCACCCCCTCCCGTTTGCGTTGTAAAAATTTTTTTTCCACGGCCAAAATTTTTAACGAAAATCTTAATTTGGAAACTTTGCTCTACGAATTTCAGATAAATCCAACTTTTGAATTTTTTATGGATACCGGCTTACCACAAGATTGCCTATACGAAATTTCAGCGACATAGCACCTTATTTACCTATTTAAAAAAATACATAACTGTGACAACTTTTCTCGCGCACTTGGCGCCATCTACCGGAGTACTATGTAACTCACGGCACAGTGCTTATAAAATGTGCTACCTACAGGTCTCCTCTATGTCTGGAAGTTTATTTGAAGGCATTCGGGCTTTTCCTTCAGATTCTATAGCAATTACAGTTGGCCAACTCCCGCGAAAAATTAAATTTTTTCCCGTTTTTACAGGGGTACCCCTATGAAAAATTTCGCGATTTTTACTTTCACCCCTACCCCGGCATGTAGGTACTTTTTGGAAAGGTCTTGGCGAGTACTCTTACGTGGTGTACTTTTTTTCGCCATTAATTTCATTTTGACCCCTTTTTTCGATATTTTTCTCTACGCCACTGAGACATTTTCACTACCTTGGGTCACATATACCCCAAATACTATATTATTTTTACATTTGATCTCAATCAGTGAGGAGTCATTGGAAAGGTCTTGACGAGTACTATCGATCTATGTATTTCTTTTTCAAATTCGGTAAACTTGGTTCAATCGAATTTCTCAAATTACATGTATGTACATACGTATTAATTCATCCCCTCACCATAATTAGCCCAAATATAAACCGATTTCAAAAATTCCTTTTGATTATTTTTTTCTGATTTTTTTGTGATTTTTTGAGACTATTTCCCACCCCCTCCCGTTTGCGTTGTAAAAATTTTTTTTCCACGGCCAAAATTTTTAACGAAAATCTTCATTTGGAAACTTTGCTCTACGAATTTCAGATAAATCCAACTTTTGAATTTTTTATGGATACCGGCTTACCACAAGATTGCCTATACGAAATTTCAGCGACATAGCACCTTATTTACCTATTTAAAAAAATACATAACTGTGACAACTTTTCTCGCGCACTTGGCGCCATCTACCGGGAGTACTATGTAACTCACGGCACAGTGCTTATAAAATGTGCTACCTACAGGTCTCCTCTATGTCTGGAAGTTTATTTGAAGGCATTCGGGCTTTTCCTTCAGATTCTATAGCAATTACAGTTGGCCAACTCCCGCGAAAAATTAAATTTTTTCCCGTTTTTACAGGGGTACCCCTATGAAAATTTCGCGATTTTTACTTTCACCCCTACCCCGGCATGTAGGTACTTTTTGGAAAGGTCTTGGCGAGTACTATTACGTGGTGTACTTTTTTTCGCCATTAATTTCATTTTGACCCCTTTTTTCGATATTTTTCTCTACGCCACTGAGACATTTTCACTACCTTGGGTCACATATACCCCAAATACTATATTATTTTTACATTTGATCTCAATCAGTGAGGAGTCATTGGAAAGGTCTTGACGAGTACTATCGATCTATGTATTTCTTTTTCAAATTCGGTAAACTTGGTTCAATCGAATTTCTCAAATTACATGTATGTACATACGTATTAATTCATCCCCTCACCATAATTAGCCCAAATATAAACCGATTTCAAAAATTCCTTTTGATTATTTTTTTCTGATTTTTTTGTGATTTTTTGAGACTATTTCCCACCCCCTCCCATTTGCGTTGTAAAAATTTTTTTTCCACGGCCAAAATTTTTAACGAAAATCTTCATTTGGAAACTTTGCTCTACGAATTTCAGATAAATCCAACTTTTGAATTTTTTATGGATACCGGCTTACCACAAGATTGCCTCTACGAAATTTCAGCGACATAGCACCTTATTTACCTATTTAAAAAAATACATAACTGTGACAACTTTTCTCGCGCACTTGGCGCCATCTACCGGGAGTACTATGTAACTCACGGCACAGTGCTTATAAAATGTGCTACCTACAGGTCTCCTCTATGTCTGGAAGTTTATTTGAAGGCATTCGGGCTTTTCCTTCAGATTCTATAGCAATTACAGTTGGCCAACTCCCGCGAAAAATTAAATTTTTTCCCGTTTTTACAGGGGTACCCCTATGAAAATTTCGCGATTTTTACTTTCACCCCTACCCCGGCATGTAGGTACTTTTTGGAAAGGTCTTGGCGAGTACTATTACGTGGTGTACTTTTTTTCGCCATTAATTTCATTTTGACCCCTTTTTTCGATATTTTTCTCTACGCCACTGAGACATTTTCACTACCTTGGGTCACATATACCCCAAATACTATATTTTCTTTACACTTTTTTTAATTATATGCACTAACGAAGTTATCTACATACTTTCAGCTTTCATATGCTAAAAATTTCAAGTCAATATAT
>CAWUPM010000425.1:80600-96263 GCA_963924295.1 Dioctria rufipes
ATAATTTTTATGCTTTAATGTAATCAAATCGCTATTCACAGTATATAAAATTTTATACTTGATCTGCAAAGAGATAAAAGCAAATTATTATTATTCCTTATTATTAATATTATAAAAAATATCAAATAATATTTTTTAATAATACAACATGTGCTTAAAAAGATATTAAAAATATCTTCAAGCAACTTAATTAAGAAAGTCTTACAACCCTCAACCATATGTAGTCCATGCAGCACTATAAAAAAAAAATTTTAAAGTACGTATAGCATGGACTGCAATATGCGTTCAAAATGTCGATGTTCATGTGTCCTGCAGTTCACACGATGACGCACAGTTTGCTGCGTTCTTCATCGACCCATGAGCCAAGTGATCCTCCGCTTAGAGTATATTTTAATTTTGTTTATTTATATAATTTTATGTCAAAATTTGTTTTTTTTTTTTTTTAAACCCCATAAACTGTACTATTACCAAAGTGAGTAATATAGCTTATTTCTATAAACTGTTCTATTACCAATTCAAGTAATATAGTTTATTTTAAAAGTTTATAAATATATATATATAAATATGAACATTTTTATTGTTGATGAATGTCTAAATTTCTCTTATGAGAAACTCATTTACTGTGTGTAAATAAACTGTAATTTTACAATGTAAGTAAAATAGTTTACCTTTCGCTACTAATAAATTCTAATATTACCAATGTATGTAAATACCATTTATTTTCTTAATAAATTTTCTAATATTACCAATGTATGTAATATCGTTTATTTTCTTAATAAATTTTGGTATTACCAATGTATGTAATATATTGTTTACCTTCTTTTAATAAATTATAATATTACCAATGCGTGTAATATAATTTACTTTTTTAAGTACAACAATCTTATATTTATATGTATATATATATATAATTTATGCAAGCATTTTATTGTCATTCTCGTTGTAAATATGATGTTTTTATAGTCAATCTCGTTGTAAATATTTTGTTATTATTTATAAGATCATTTAACACGCAACCAATTGCAAGTTTTTCCTCTTATAATAGTCATTCTCGTTGCAAACTGTTTGTCTTGTTACAAACATATTCAATGACTACCTTTATTATAAGATCTAATTAAGCAAGCAACCTATGCAAGCTTTTCCTTATCTATAGTCATTCTCGTTGTAAATATGCTGTTGCTATAACAACCATATTCAATGACTTATATTAATGTAACTTTTATAAGATATCTAATTTAGCAAGCAACCTATGCAAGCTTTTCCTTATCTATAGTCATTCTCGTTGTAAATATGCTGTTGCTATAACAACCATATTCAATGACTTCTATTAATGTAACATCATTAGCAAGGGCACATTCAATAACAATATGCGAGCAAATTGTTATTATCGTTGAAAACATACCGCTGCTGTAACAAATATATTCAATGACATAAATACACAAGACAATATTCAATAACTAATCTTTATGCAAATAACTCTGCAAGCTGTTATTCTCGTTGTAAATACGTCTTTCTTAACAAACATATCCAATGACATATACTATATGCTATACATCTCATCATACTTTTGATGGATCAATATTTCCATTTCCGTGATCTTCCCACGAATATACTCTGCATATTACTTATAAATGATTATAAGCAATATATTCAGGATAGAATATATCATCATCAGATCAACTCTACATTCCAAGGACCTTTAGTCGTCTATATTCCGCATATCCCCATTAAAAGGATATCAGGATAGAATATACCAACAGTAACGTTTGGAAGAGTGGATCAGATCAACTCTACATTCCAAGGACCTTTAGTCGTCTATATTCCGCATATCCCCATTAAAAGGATATCAGGATAGAATATACCAACAGTAACGTTTGGAAGAGTGGAGAAATATTTGTTAAATGTTATAACATTAATGATCCTTCCGCAGGTTCACCTACGGAAACTTTGTTACGACTTTTACTTCCTCTAAATACTCAAATTTGGTCAACTTCCGCGAAAAGCAACCGTAACACCGGTAAAGGCGTCACAGCGATCACGTCCGGAGACCTCATTAAAAAATTCAATCGGTAGTAGCGACGGGCGGTGTGTACAAAGGGCAGGGACCTAATCAATATGAATTTATGATTCACACTTACTAGGAATTCCAGGTTCATGTGAACAGTTTCAGTGCACAATCCCAAGCATGAAAGTGATTCAGCGGTTTACCCGGACCTCTCGGTCTAGGAAATACACGTTGATACTTTCATTGTAGCGCGCGTGCAGCCCAGGACATCTAAGGGCATTCCAGACCTGTTATTGCTCAATCTCATATTGCTAGACGCAATTTGTCCATTTAAGAAGCCAGTATCCGTATTAATGGGACAAACAAGCAGGTACGACTCCACCCTATATAAACACATTCAAATACTTATACATGTTAATGTAGGCCATATAAGAAGGCTATATAAAGTTTCAGCATCATAATCCTGAATGCATCTATTTAATATATTTGAATCTCGTTCGTTAACGGAATTAACCTGACAAATCACTCCACGAACTAAGAACGACCATGCACCACCAGCCATAGATTCGAGAAAGAGCTATCAATCTGTCTTACTCATTTATGTTCGGACCTGGTAAGTTTTCCCGTGTTGAGTCAAATTAAGCCGCAGGCTCCACTCCTGGTGGTGCCCTTCCGTCAATTCCTTTAAGTTTCAGCTTTGCAACCATACTTCCCCCGGAGCCCAAAAGCTTTGGTTTCCCGGGAAGCGACTGAGAAAGCCATAATAGTAGCTACACTCAATTGCTAGCTGGCATCGTTTATGGTTAGAACTAGGGCGGTATCTGATCGCCTTCGAGCCTCTAACTTTCGTTCTTGATTAATGAAAACATCTTTGGCAAATGCTTTCGCTTAAGTTAGTCTTACGACGGTCCAAGAATTTCACCTCTCGCGTCGTAATACTAATGCCCCCAACTGCTTCTATTAATCATTACCTCTTGATCTAAAAACCAATGAAAGTAGAACAGAGGTCTTATTCCATTATTCCATGCACATAATATTCAGGCATTTGAAGCCTGCTTTAAGCACTCTAATTTGTTCAAAGTAATTGTACCGGCCTACAACAACACTCGGTAAAGAGCACTGAAGCAGGTATAAATAGGAGGTATATATATTAAATCCAAGTGATATGAATCAATATATATAAGAACTCCACCGGTAATACGCTCACATAACATAAGGTAATGTACACACCAATATTATAGTAGTACTACCCGTATGAAGCACAAATTCAACTACGAACGTTTTAACCGCAACAACTTTAATATACGCTATTAGAGCTGGAATTACCGCGGCTGCTGGCACCAGACTTTCCCTCTAATGGGTCCTTGATAAAGGATTTAAAGTGTTCTCATTCCAATTACAGGGCCTCGGATATGAGTCCTGTATTGTTATTTTTCGTCACTACCTCCCCGTACTGGGAGTGGGTAATTTACGCGCCTGCTGCCTTCCTTAGATGTGGTAGCCGTTTCTCAGGCTCCCTCTCCGGAATCGAACCCTGATTCCCCGTTACCCGTTGCAACCATGGTAGTCCAAGATACTACCATCAATAGTTGATAGGGAAGACATTTGAAAGATCTGTCGTCGGTACAAGACCATACGATCGGCAAATTATCTAGAGTTCAACCATTGTAACGATCCCTATAAAAGGTATCGCTTGGTTTTAGCCTAATAAAAGCACACGTCCCAGAGGTCCGTGTTTATAATTGCATGTATTAGCTCTAGAATTACCACAGTTATCCAAGTAACTGTTACGATCTAATAAACCATAACTGATATAATGAGCCTTTTGCGGTTTCACTTTAATTTCGTTTGTACTTAGACATGCATGGCTTAATCTTTGAGACAAGCATATAACTACTGGCAGGATCAACCAGAATAATGTTTATAAGAATGATTATAAATAATAAAGATATATATATCATAAAGATATATATATTACTTTGATTACTTTTTTAAATCTTTTCTATATATATGTATATATAAATTAATAGCATTTTTTTCGAAGCTTTTATATTGTTTTTGATAAAGAATTTTTAATTCTTTTATGTTGTAAATTTAACGATTGTTTTATTAAATAAAACAAATCTTATTATTGTTGAAAGCGAAATTAGTTTTGCATGATATTTAATATCATTTTTAGGCGACAAGAGTATAAATTTCTTTGATACCCCTGACAAATTTTGACCATTTTAAGATCATCGTATTATAACATTGATCATGGTCGCACTAGGTAAAATAGTAAAAATTTATATATTTGTCATTCTCGTAGTAAAATGTTGCCAAAATCAACATATCCAATGACCATCTTCTTCTTAATAATATTTTATTTATGAGAAAGATCATAGTATGGTAACATTACATTGATATTACTCAAACCTACTTTCATTCACTTCAAATATTTTATTAGTTTGTTAATAGCATTTTTATGAGAAAGTTTCATTGGTATTAGTATATATCACAAAGGCGTTGATATTCCACAACCTACTTTCGTTAGAAATTCTACAATATCCACTCAAACCTACTTTCATTCACTTCAAATATTTTATTAGTTTGTTAATAGCATTTTTATGAGAAAGTTTCATTGGTATTAGTATATATCACAAAGGCGTTGATATTCCACAACCTACTTTCGTTAGAAATTCTACAATATCCACTCTGGGTACTTACTAATCGTTATAATCAAAAATTATAAGAATAATGCACCCTTGGATCAGAGATATATATATAATTTAATATATAGTATATCTGATATAGAATTTCAATGTGCACATGGTTACTATTAGTTTTTATAAGCATGTTATAAAACTACTTCACTCATGTCAGGGGTAGATGCACATAAAGTAAACATGATTTTATAAAGATTTCTTTATAATATAATCATGTCTTGTTGGTTTCCATCTTTTCACCAGACACCGACTACTCCCTATAGTACGTCTGGAGACTGAAGTGTGGAAGAGTAAATTTTTTTTTTTTTTTGGTACGGGACTTGGAAGAAAACCATCTCACCGAACAATGTCTCATGCTAAAGCATGAGACAATATCGCATTCACTTATAAATTTCTTAAATACATCATTTTTACAACATAATATCAATATACGTTCTCTTATATCTGCATATATGAACTATTTAAGAAACATATATACTATTCCTTATAAGACCTTGCTAACTTATAATTCAACAAAAAGGTCTTATTTTATGGCTCCCGTGTTAAGCCATATGTGCGCACAGGTACATCGACTTTTATAAGCATAGTATAAAGCCGTGCACCCATGCGAGGGGTAGATGCACATGAATAATTATGATTTATAAGGAAGTCTTATAAAATCATAACTGGTGTCTGAGTTGGCATCGCTCAGACAACCACTACCCCCTATAGGTGTTCTGCAACCCGACCAGTGGAAGGGTAAAGCGCTTTTTTTCTTGGCATATAACTTATACCAAAACTATATCCCAAGCACAATGTCCCATACATTAGCATGAGACACTTTATACTTTTCCTTATAAGACATTTTTACATTTTATTGATATAAAATTTATACTCAAATCATATCGAAATCATATGTCCCATACATTAGCATGAGACACTTTATACTATTCCTTATAAGACCTTTCTAATTTATAATTCAACAAAAAGGTCTTATTTTATGGCTCCCGTGTTAAGCCATATGTGCGCACAGGTACATCGACTTTTATAAGCATAGTATAAAGCCGTGCACCCATGCGAGGGGTAGATGCACATGAATAATTATGATTTATAAGGAAGTCTTATAAAATCATATCTGGTGTCTGAGTTGGCATCGCTCAGACAACCACTACCCCCTATAGGTGTTCTGCAACCCGACCAGTGGAAGGGTAAAGCACTTTTTTTCTTGGCATATAACTTATACCAAAACTATATCCCAAGCACTGTGTCCCATACATTAGCATGAGACACTTTATACTTTTCCTTATAAGACATTTTTACATTTTATTGATATAAAATTTATACTCAAATCATATCGAAATCATATGTCCCATACATTAGCATGAGACACTTTATACTATTCCTTATAAGACCTTTCTAATTTATAATTCAACAAAAAGGTCTTATTTTATGGCTCCCGTGTTAAGCCATATGTGCGCACAGGTACATCGACTTTTATAAGCATAGTATAAAGCCGTGCACCCATGCGAGGGGTAGATGCACATGAATAATTATGATTTATAAGGAAGTCTTATAAAATCATATCTGGTGTCTGAGTTGGCATCGCTCAGACAACCACTACCCCCTATAGGTGTTCTGCAACCCGACCAGTGGAAGGGTAAAGCACTTTTTTTCTTGGCATATAACTTATACCAAAACTATATCCCAAGCACTGTGTCCCATACATTAGCATGAGACACTTTATACTTTTCCTTATAAGACATTTTTACATTTTATTGATATAAAATTTATACTCAAATCATATCGAAATCATATGTCCCATACATTAGCATGAGACACTTTATACTATTCCTTATAAGACCTTGCTAATTTATAATTCAACAAAAAGGACTTATTTTATGGCTCCCGTGTTAAGCCATATGTGCGCACAGGTACATCGACTTTTATAAGCATAGTATAAAGCCGTGCACCCATGCGAGGGGTAGATGCACATGAATAATTATGATTTATAAGGAAGTCTTATAAAATCATATCTGGTGTCTGAGTTGGCATCGCTCAGACAACCACTACCCCCTATAGGTGTTCTGCAACCCGACCAGTGGAAGGGTAAAGCACTTTTTTTCTTGGCATATAACTTATACCAAAACTATATCCCAAGCACTGTGTCCCATACATTAGCATGAGACACTTTATACTTTTCCTTATAAGACATTTTTACATTTTATTGATATAAAATTTATACTCAAATCATATCGAAATCATATGTCCCATACATTAGCATGAGACACTTTATACTATTCCTTATAAGACCTTGCTAATTTATAATTCAACAAAAAGGTCTTATTTTATGGCTCCCGTGTTAAGCCATATGTGCGCACAGGTACATCGACTTTTATAAGCATAGTATAAAGTCGTGCACCCATGCGAGGGGTAGATGCACATGAATAATTATGATTTATAAGGAAGTCTTATAAAATCATATCTGGTGTCTGAGTTGGCATCGCTCAGACAACCACTACCCCCTATAGGTGTTCTGCAACCCGACCAGTGGAAGGGTAAAGCACTTTTTTTCTTGGCATATAACTTATACCAAAACTATATCCCAAGCACTGTGTCCCATACATTAGCATGAGACACTTTATACTTTTCCTTATAAGACATTTTTACATTTTATTGATATAAAATTTATACTCAAATCATATCGAAATCATATGTCCCATACATTAGCATGAGACACTTTATACTATTCCTTATAAGACCTTGCTAATTTATAATTCAACAAAAAGGTCTTATTTTATGGCTCCCGTGTTAAGCCATATGTGCGCACAGGTACATCGACTTTTATAAGCATAGTATAAAGTCGTGCACCCATGCGAGGGGTAGATGCACATGAATAATTATGATTTATAAGGAAGTCTTATAAAATCATATCTGGTGTCTGAGTTGGCATCGCTCAGACAACCACTACCCCCTATAGGTGTTCTGCAACCCGACCAGTGGAAGGGTAAAGCACTTTTTTTCTTGGCATATAACTTATACCAAAACTATATCCCAAGCACTGTGTCCCATACATTAGCATGAGACACTTTATACTTTTCCTTATAAGACATTTTTACATTTTATTGATATAAAATTTATACTCAAATCATATCGAAATCATATGTCCCATACATTAGCATGAGACACTTTATACTATTCCTTATAAGACCTTGCTAATTTATAATTCAACAAAAAGGTCTTATTTTATGGCTCCCGTGTTAAGCCATATGTGCGCACAGGTACATCGACTTTTATAAGCATAGTATAAAGTCGTGCACCCATGCGAGGGGTAGATGCACATGAATAATTATGATTTATAAGGAAGTCTTATAAAATCATATCTGGTGTCTGAGTTGGCATCGCTCAGACAACCACTACCCCCTATAGGTGTTCTGCAACCCGACCAGTGGAAGGGTAAAGCACTTTTTTTCTTGGCATATAACTTATACCAAAACTATATCCCAAGCACTATGTCCCATACATTTGCAATGACACCCTTTATACTTTTCCTTATAAGAAATTTTTATATTTTATTGATATAAAATTTATACCCAAATCATATCGCAATCAATATGTCCCGTACATTAGCATGAGACACTTTATACTATTCCTTATAACAAAGTTTTATGTGTCCCATACAAAAATTGGGAAAAAATTTTATAGAATTTTTTTTTCGCAATTGTTTGTAAAATCGATTTCCAGCAAAAGCACATGAATAGGATCGTTATGTAGTATCTGAAAATAGATAGTGCCAAATCAAATATTTTTCATGTGTTCCATATAAAAATCAAAAAAGATTTATACCTTTCCTAATAACTTCATATGTCCCATACAAAAATTGGGAAAAAATTTTATAGAAATTTTTTTTCGCAATTGTTTGTAAAATCGATTTCCAGCAAAAGCACATGAATAGGATCGTTATGTAGTATCTGAAAATAAATAGTGCCAAATCAAATATTTTTCATGTGTTCCATATAAAAATCAAAAAAGATTTATACCTTTCCTAATAACTTCATATGTCCCATACAAAAATTGGGAAAATATTTTATAGAAATTTTTTTTTCGCAATTGTTTGTAAAATCGATTTCCAGCAAAAGCAACGTTATGTAGTATCTGAAAATAGATAGTGCCAAATCAAATATTTTTCATGTGTTCCATATAAAAATCAAAAAAGATTTATGCCTTTCCTAATAACTTCATGTGTCCCATACAAAAATTGGGAAATAATTTTATAGAAATTTTTTGTTCGCAATATTTTGCAAAATCGATTTCCAGTAAAAGCATATGAATATGATCGTTATATAGTGTCCGAAAATAGATAGTGCTAAATCAAAAAAATTTCATGTATCCCATATAAAAATGAAAAAAGATTTATGCCTTTCCTAATAAGTTTATGTGTCCCATACAAAAATTGGGAAGTAATTTTATAAATATTTTTTGTTCGCAATTTTTTGCATAATCGCTTTCCAGTAAAAGCATATGAATAGGATCGTTAGTAATGTCTGAAAATAGATAGCGGCAAATCAAAAATTTTTCATGTATATCTTATAAAAATCTCAAAAGTTTTATGCCTTTCCTAATAACTTCATATGTCCCATACAAAAATTGGGTAATAATTTTATAGAAAAGTTTTTTCGCAATTTTTTTGCAAAATCGATTTCCAGGAAAAGCATATGAATAGGATCGTTCGAAAATGGGTAGTGCAAAAACAAAATAATTTTCATGTGTCCCATATAAAAATCTAAAAAGATTTATGCCTTTCCTAATAACTTCATGTGTTCCATACAAAAATTGGGAAATACTTTTATAGAAATTTTTTTTGGCAATTTTTTGCAAAATCGATTACCAGTAAAAGAATATGAATAGGATCCTTATATAGTGTCGGAAAATAGATAGTGGCAAATAAAAAATTTTTCATGTGTTCCATATAAAAATCTAAATAGATTTATGCCTTTCCTAATAACTTCATGTGTCCCATACAAAAATTGGGAAATACTTTTATAGAAATTTTTTTTCGCAATTTTTTGCAAAATCGATTTCCAGTAAAAGCATATGAATAGGATCCTTATATAGTGTCTGAAACTAGATAGTGGCAAATCAAAAATTTTTCACGTGTTCCATATAAAAATCTAAATAGATTTATGCCTTTCCTAATAACTTCATGTGTCCCATACAAAAATTGGGAAATACTTTTATAGAAATTTTTTTTCGCAATTTTTTGCAAAATCGATTACCAGTAAAAGAATATGAATAGCATCGTTATGTAGTGTCTGAAAATAGATAGTGCTAAATCAAATAATTTTCATGTGTCCCATATAAAAATCAAAAAAATTTATGCCTTTCCTAATAACTCCATGTGTCCATACAAAAATTGGGAAATACTTTTATAGAAATTTTTTTTGGCAATTTTTTGCAAAATCGATTACCAGTAAAAGAATATGAATATCATTGTTATGTAGTGTCTGAAAATAGATGGTGCTAAATAAAATAATTTTCATGTGTCCCATATAAAAATAAAAAAAAAATTATTCCTTTCCTAATAAAACTATGTGTCCCATACAAAAATTGGGAAATACTTTTATAGAAATTTTTTTTCGCAATTTTTTGCAAAATCGATTACCAGTAAAAGAATATGAATAGGATCCTTATATAGTGTCTGAAAATAGATAGTGGCAAATCAAAATTTTTCATGTGTTCCATATAAAAATCTAAATAGATTTATGCCTTTCCTAATAACTTCATGTGTCCCATACAAAAATTGGGAAATACTTTTATAGAAATTTTTTTTCGCAATTTTTTGCAAAATCGACTTCCAGTAAAAGCATATGAATAGGATCCTTATATAGTGTCTGAAAATAGATAGTGGCAAATCAAAAATTTTTCACGTGTTCCATATAAAAATCTAAATAGATTTATGCCTTTCCTAATAACTTCATGTGTCCCATACAAAAACTGGAAATACTTTTATAGAAATTTTTTGTGGCAATTTTTTGCAAAATCGATTACTAGTAAAAGCATATGAATAACATCGTTATGTAGTGTCTGAAAATAGATAGTGCTAAATCAAAAAGTTTTCATATGTCCCATATAAAAATAAAAAAAAAATTATTCCTTTCCTAATAAAACTATGTGTCCCATACAAAAATTGGGAAATACTTTTATAGAAATTTTTTTCGCAATTTTTTGCAAAATCGATTACCAGTAAAAGAATATGAATAGGATCCTTATATAGTGTCTGAAAATAGATAGTGGCAAATCAAAAATTTTTCATGTGTTCCATATAAAAATCTAAATAGATTTATGCCTTTCCTAATAACTTCATGTGTCCCATACAAAAACTGGAAATACTTTTATAGAAATTTTTTGTGGCAATTTTTTGCAAAATCGATTACTAGTAAAAGCATATGAATAACATCGTTATGTAGTGTCTGAAAATAGATAGTGCTAAATCAAAAAGTTTTCATATGTCCCATATAAAAATAAAAAAAAAATTATTCCTTTCCTAATAAAACTATGTGTCCCATACAAAAATTGGGAAATACTTTTATAGAAATTATTTTCGCAATTTTTTGCAAAATCGATTACCAGTAAAAGAATATGTATAGCATCGTTATGTATTGTCTGAAAATAGATAGTGCTAAATCAAATAATTTTCATGTGTCCCATATAAAAATCAAAAAAAATTATGCCTTTCCTAATAACTCCATGTGTCCCATACAAAAATTGGGAAATACTTTTATAGAAATTTTTTTTGGCAATTTTTTGCAAAATCGATTACCAGTAAAAGAATATGAATATCATTGTTATGTAGTGTCTGAAAATAGATAGTGCTAAATCAAATAATTTTCATGTGTCCCATATAAAAATCAAAAACGATTTATACCTTTCCTAATAACTTCATATGTCCCATACAAAAATTGGATAATATTTTATAGAAAAGTTTTTTCTCAATTTTTTTGCAAAATCGATTTCCAGTAAAAGCATATGAATAGGATCGTTATATAGTGTCTGAAAATAGATAGTGGCAAATCAAAAATTTTTCATGTGTTCCATATAAAAATCTAAAAAGATTTATGCCTTTCCTAATAACTTCATGTGTCCCATACAAAAATTGGGAAATACTTTTATAGAAATTTTTTTTCGCAATTTTTTGCAAAATCGATTACCAGTAAAAGAATATGAATAGCATCATTATGTAGTGTCTGAAAATAGATGGTGCTAAATCAAATAATTTTCATGTGTCCCATATAAAAATCAAAAACGATTTATACCTTTCCTAATAACTTCATATGTCCCATACAAAAATTGGATAATATTTTATAGAAAAGTTTTTTCACAATTTTTTGCAAAATCGATTTCCAGTAAAAGCATATGAATAAGATCGTTATATAGTGTCTGAAAATGGGCAGTGCAAAAACAAAAAAATGTTCATGTGTCCCATATAAAAATCAAAAAAATTTATGCCTTTCCTAATAACTCCATGTGTCCCATACAAAAACTGGAAATACTTTTATAGAAATTTTTTGTGGCAATTTTTTGCAAATCGATTACTAGTAAAAGCATATGAATAACATCGTTATGTAGTGTCTGAAAATAGATAGTGCTAAATCAAAAAGTTTTCATATGTCCCATATAAAAATAAAAAAAAAATTATTCCTTTCCTAATAAAACTATGTGTCCCATACAAAAATTGGGAAATACTTTTATAGAAATTTTTTTCGCAATTTTTTGCAAAATCGATTACCAGTAAAAGAATATGTATAGCATCGTTATGTATTGTCTGAAAATAGATAGTGCTAAATCAAATAATTTTCATGTGTCCCATATAAAAATCAAAAACGATTTATACCTTTCCTAATAACTTCATATGTCCCATACAAAAATTGGATAATATTTTATAGAAAAGTTTTTTCACAATTTTTTGCAAAATCGATTTCCAGTAAAAGCATATGAATATCATTGTTATGTAGTGTCTGAAAATAGATAGTGCTAAATCAAATAATTTTCATGTGTCCCATATAAAAATCAAAAACGATTTATACCTTTCCTAATAACTTCATATGTCCCATACAAAAATTGGATAATATTTTATAGAAAAGTTTTTTCTCAATTTTTTTGCAAAATCGATTTCCAGTAAAAGCATATGAATAGGATCGTTATATAGTGTCTGAAAATAGATAGTGGCAAATCAAAAATTTTTCATGTGTTCCATATAAAAATCTAAAAAGATTTATGCCTTTCCTAATAACTTCATGTGTCCCATACAAAAATTGGGAAATACTTTTATAGAAATTTTTTTTCGCAATTTTTTGCAAAATCGATTACCAGTAAAAGAATATGAATTGCATCATTATGTAGTGTCTGAAAATAGATGGTGCTAAATCAAATAATTTTCATGTGTCCCATATAAAAATCAAAAACGATTTATACCTTTCCTAATAACTTCATATGTCCCATACAAAAATTGGATAATATTTTATAGAAAAGTTTTTTCACAATTTTTTGCAAAATCGATTTCCAGTAAAAGCATATGAATAAGATCGTTATATAGTGTCTGAAAATGGGCAGTGCAAAAACAAAAAAATGTTCATGTGTCCCATATAAAAATCAAAAAAATTTATGCCTTTCCTAATAACTCCATGTGTCCCATACAAAAACTGGAAATACTTTTATAGAAATTTTTTGTGGCAATTTTTTGCAAAATCGATTACTAGTAAAAGCATATGAATAACATCGTTATGTAGTGTCTGAAAATAGATAGTGCTAAATCAAAAAGTTTTCATATGTCCCATATAAAAATAAAAAAAAAATTATTCCTTTCCTAATAAAACTATGTGTCCCATACAAAAATTGGGAAATACTTTTATAGAAATTTTTTTCGCAATTTTTTGCAAAATCGATTTCCAGTAAAAGCATATGAATAGGATCCGTTATATAGTGTCTGAAAATAGATAGTGGCAAATCAAAAATTTTTCATGTGTTCCATATAAAAATCTAAAAAGATTTATGCCTTTCCTAATAACTTCATGTGTCCCATACAAAAATTGGGAAATACTTTTATAGAAATTTTTTTTTCGCAATTTTTTGCAAAATCGATTACCAGTAAAAGCATATGAATATCATTGTTATGTAGTGTCTGAAATAGATAGTGCTAATCAAATAATTTTCATGTGTCCCATATAAAAATCAAAAACGATTTATACCTTTCCTAATAACTTCATATGTCCCATACAAAAATTGGATAATATTTTATAGAAATGTTTTTCTCAATTTTTTTGCAAAATCGATTTCCAGTAAAAGCATATGAATAGGATCGTTATATAGTGTCTGAAAATAGATAGTGGCAAATCAAAAATTTTTCATGTGTTCCATATAAAAATCTAAAAAGATTTATGCCTTTCCTAATAACTTCCTGTGTCCCATACAAAAATTGAGAAATAATTTTATAGAAATTTTTTGTTTGCAATTTTTTGCAAAATCCGATTTCCAGTAAAAGAATATCAATAGGATCGTTATGTAGTGTCTGAAAATAGATAGTGTCAAATCAAAAATTTTTTTTATATGTCTCATATAAACATCTAAAAGCATTTATGCCTTTCCTAATAACTTCATGTGCCCCATACAAAAATTGGAAAATAATTTTATAGAAATTTTTTTCCGCAATTTTTGCAAAATCGATTTCCAGTAAAATAATATGAATAGGATCGTTATGTATTGTCTATAAATAGATAGTGCCTAATCAAAATTTTTCATGTGATGCATATAAAAATCTCAAAAGATTTATACCTTTCCTAATAAATTTATATGTCCTGAACAAAAATGGGGAAATAGTTAATGGATTGTTTTTTTTTTTTTTTTGCAAATCCGAATTCCGGTAAAAGGAGTTGAATAAGAGTGTTGTGTAGTGTCTGATAATAGATAGTAGCAAATAAAATTTTTTTCATATGTTCCTTATATAAATTAATATATGTTATGCCATTTCTTATAAATTATTATATAAATAAAATTCAAAGATTTACTTACACATTCATGGCGAAGTGTAACAAAGTGGGAACAATTATTTACTGAGAAACTTTTTCTCTTTCCTTATAAAAAAAAATTCATATGTCCCATACAAAAATGGGGTTATAGTTAATGGAAATTTTTTTTTTTTTCGATAATCCGATTTCCGGTGAAAGTAGTTGAATAAGAACGTTGTGTAGTGTCTGAAAATAGATAGCAGCAAATCAAAATTTTTTCATATGTTCCTTATAAATTAATATATGTTATGCCATTTCTTATAAATTATTATGTATATAAATTTCGAAGATTTACTAACATATTCATGGCGAAGTGTAACAAAGTACGAAAAATTATTTACTAAGAAACTTTTTCTCTTTCCTTATAAAAAAAAAATCATATGTCCCATATAAAAGTTTAAGATCGTCTATGCCTTTCCTAATAATTTCATGTGTCCCGAACAAAAATGGGGAAATATGTTAATTGAAAGCTTTTTTTACGCAAATCCGATTTCCGATAAAAGGATATGAATGCTATCCTTATGTAGTGTCTGAAAATGGATAGCGGCAAATCAAAATTTTTTCATGTGTCCCCATATGAAAATTTAAGATCGTCCTATCCCTTTCCTAATAACTTTATGTGTCCCGAACAAAAATGGAGAAATGAGAAATGGGAAAATGTGTTAATTGAAAACTTTTTTTTCGCAAATCCGATTTCCGATAAAAGGATATGAATGCTATCCTTATGTAGTGTCTGAAAATGGATAGCGGCAAATCAAAATTTTTTTATATGTCCCATATGAAAATCTAAGATCGTCTATGCCTTTCCTAATAACTTCATGTGTCCCGAACAAAAATGGGGAAATGAGTTAATTGAAAACTTTTTTTCTCAAATCCGATTTCCGATAAAAGGATATGAATGCTATCCTTATGTAGT
>CAWUPM010000426.1:0-150000 GCA_963924295.1 Dioctria rufipes
TTTCTTATAAAACTGTTCATAATCGCGGTCTGCCGTGGACAGTTGTCTTCCTGGAGTAACTTCTTCAGTTTCCCAAAGCCGCCTCAGAAGTTTATCTAGTGAGGACTCTTCCACGTAATGAGCATTTATTGTTAAGAAGGACGCTGTGGAAATTGTTTGCGTGAATTTTTCTACCAATTTCTGTATTGCGGTCCGAAAAGGTGCTTCACGACGACCCAAAACTGTTCGAGTTTTACGAAACTTCTCTGCCACATTTTCACCATTTTTATAGTGAATTTTAATAATTTCAATGCGGTGCTGAATCGTGTATCGTTCCAATTTTATTAATGGCGTAGTTTCTACTTGTCAAATTTCAGAAAATGACAGCTCCAAAAGTGACATCAAATAGCGGGGTAATTAAAATAACACCTCTTATTGGAAAACCCTTTACTACACCTCTAGCAATTGGTCGTTTCTTTCCAGGTGTGTTATTTCAAAGGTTTCTTTAGGCATTTTAAGACATGTTAAAAAAACCTTTAATTCTTGTATTTTTATTTTTATTTATAAATATTTGTAAATATTTCCATAGGGCCTTATGATTAACCAAACCTAGGTCCGAAACGTTGCCTTTTCACATCCAAAATAAAGACAAAATCCTAAATGTAGACATCGTTTTTTAATAAAAATTTTTGTTTTTTTTTTAACCGGAGTTTTCCAAGAAGGACTTAAAGAAACCTTACTTTACCTCTAAAAATTCAACACTTATACTATCTTAAGCTAATAATTCACCATAACTCCAATAATTCAAAAAGGAAAAAAATACTGGCACACAGGTTTGTTATTCTTTTACTTCTGAAAGAAAGAGAAGAAAATCCACAGTTAATTTAATGAAGTAATTCCAATTAAAAATAGAAGTTGTTTTGCTGCACTTTTAAGCACGGTAGCAATAATAGAGACAACTAATTTGGCAGAAGTATAGGTTTGTTCCATGAAAACACCGTGTAATTTATTCCCCTACAATTTTCCCCAAATTTACCCGGGGTTTTATGCACTCATCGAATAAGGATTTTGCAGTTCAGAGACATTTCTTTGACAGTTCTCCTGAGCATCAATTTACTTCGAGTTTTATAGTTTTGTGAAAATTTATTTATTTATTGTTTAAAAAGGGTGAATTTAAAAATGTGTTATTGAGGGAAATTTTCCCTTATGGATCAATGGGCAGTGAAAGTGGTAGCGACATTTTATTTTCTGAAAGTGAAGAAAGAAATGAACAAAAAAAATGAAATTGTGTGAAAGGATATTGGGAGGAAATAGTTCCCACATATACGGATATCCATTTTTGTTCTAACTCCCTGTAGGGACAATGGCCACTTAACTCCGGTACAGCGTAATTATAACCGGATTCATAGTTCCGCAAGGGTTATAATAGAGCACAACTTTGGCATTTTGAAACAAAGTTTCCGCCAATTGTATTAATGCAAGTTAGGGGTAGTGGAACACATTTGCCATTTTATCAGAGCTTGTTGCGTTCTGCACAATATGTCAGATCAGTCTGATTTGGATTGCTTGGAAGACTTGGCTGTTAGCCACCAAGCAAATGAAGATGATGATGCCATTGGCAACAACGATGACATCGACAATGAGGACATTCCTATTTGTGCTTGGAGTAAGCGGAATGCTGCTATAAGCCAGCAATAGTACAACAGACTTTCTTAAAGAAAATAAATGCCATACTGCAAAAAAAAAATTATTTATCAAAATGTGTATATACTTAACTAACACACTATTTCAAAGTATGTACTGGAGTTTCTTAACATACCTAACTACTAATTCTACAAACTCTTATCTAGAAACTCCGACCAAATCGCATAGCTTTTATGGCCTGGAAAAAACAATGTTTTGTTATGTGCAATTTAGCAAAGTATTGTTTTTTCCAGGCCATAAAAGCTGTCCGATTTGATCGGAGTTTCTAGACAGCCTGTCTATGCACATAATTTTGACTTTAAGACTTGTAATATCCCTGGATTTTTCGGTTAATCACTTGAACAGATAATGGCATTAATCTGGAGGAGACAAGAAATTTAATGTAATGTATTACAGTTTTTCCAATAGTAGTTCGTTTTTTTCCTTATTAATAATACTGGCCCGATTTATTGCTATCATTCTTGCGGGATATACATCGCGTCGCCTCTGTTTGAACTCCTGTTCTTGTGATTTCGCGGTAGTTGTCGAAGTTTTTGATCGCGCGCCTGTACAGCTTGACGTTTTTTTACTGGGCTCAGTTTATTTTAATGGTCCAGCTTGAGAAAAAGGGGACTCAGATGTGGACCCTTAAGTCTGAGCTGCAGATCCTTCTCCCGCTGCAGATAACAAGAAGTCAGGCACAAAAGATGCCTTGTTTTTAAATATTTCGTGCAGTACCCTCAAATTTGGAGAAGTTATATTTATTCTTTGTTATGAACTGATAACTTACTTCTGATATGCGGCTGTAAGTTGGGCGCGCACAGTCATTTTATTATTATCTACCGCCTTTTTATATTGGCGCTGTAGCCCTTTCCATTTATTTTCTATGAAGTCCTTGGTGAAAAGATACCCCTTCTCCTTCATCATCCCATGTATCTTCTCACACAATTTCTTCTTAGTCTTCAGCTGGGCACATTTCCCTACTTTGGAAGAAAACTCCTTCATTAAAGACATAAGGAACTTTGTGGGGCCATCACTCCAAAAAGCTTATTATGAATAAATTAAGTAATTTGCAAACATCAGGAAAATACCATTTGATGCTACGGATGTTGCCGACGGTAATTCCGCGGCAGCAAAGTCTGGGCTGTTGACATTGCTTATAGATTCTTCCACCACAGAATTAGGTGGGCTCTCTGGTTCACTGTCACCGGAACGTTCTAAAATTCTAATGCTTGGCTGCATTTCCGCGCCAGTAAATCCGGGGCTGTTGGCATATCGTACTATTTGTACCCTTAATTCAGTATCTGTAAATAAAACAAATATTACTTATCATTATTTATTAAAGGGTGCTTTTCTCAAATATTTACCATTTTCCACGTTTCTGCGAAATTCGGTGGGCATTCCAAGTCGATGATATTGTCCGACCTTTCCAAAATTTATATTATATTTTTATATTTTCTTCCAAGAGTTTTGTTTATTTTTGATTAAATTGTTTTTAAATGTAGCAATCTCTTTTAAGGTACTAGGTACAGTTCTGAGATGACACCAAGATCCCACTCGACCTAAATCCGATCTAAACCGATGGAGAATAGTGCGATTGTGGAACAGTCCTCCATCTTGTCTTTCCTTCGGTATGCAATTTCCGAACGTTTAGGGGTGACATACATAAACACCTCTGCCATCTCCTAATTCCCCATCAACCGTTCCATGCCTCCTTCCTGCCATGCTGTGCTTTGTGTCATAGGGTATCCCCTGAGCTTGGCTTAATAATAATTCCCGAAAGGCTTGTGTGTAACAATATGCAATTATTTTTATGGCCAGCACCATTCACTCGAACCCAAAAGAGAACATCTGAAACATCTGGAACAAGATTAGATTACCGTGTTCACATGAAAAGGAGTAGATTATCGAGCTCCGGAATGAGAACGGAATACTGTGAACACATGGTACAAGGCGAATTGGGACTATCCTAATCCATTTTACTCCGCTTCATATGAACAGGGCATATAATATGGTTGGACTCATATACCATTTTTTTTTTACTTTTTATTTTGTACCAAAAGGAAAGATAAAAAATTGAAAAATCAGCATAGCCCAGGTTTATATTTTACTTTAAGAAGTAATCTTGAAGCTACTAATTATCAATTTAGAAATATGAATGATTTCAGAGTTGTTAGCTATAAGAAACACAAAACACTTTACTAATTACAGAACTAAAAATGTATAATATATTATCTGATATATGCAATAGTGAAAAAAAAATTAGAGTTAACACAAGCATCACATAGTGAAAAATAGGAATTAAACATGTAGAAGTAATGTGTACAACGATTATATCCCATAAAATATCAAATAAACAAAAAAATTGTTTTGAAACATTAAACTCTTTTCCTCCTTTTTAGTCAAATCGAAACCGGCGAACTTTAGATTGGGTGCTTTTATTATAGTTGCGTTAGCAGCTGGTCCAAGTTTGCAGGCTTTCACGAATTCCAGTATAATACCAAAATTACTAACCAAAGTAACCTTTTTGTTGACTTGGTGGTTTATTGGCAGCTATTTCACTTGTAGCTCTCATATGCGTGTTAAATTTTAAATAGAATGATTGGATAAAGTTCACTCAAAAAACACTCATCGAAGTTTGGCGTCATATTTGCATTGTAGGTCAGTTTATTTTTAATTACATGTTCTCTTATTAGCTTTTCTAATTGTTACTAGACATTGCATCGCCTTTGCTGTAACTAAACTTCGGACAAAAGACAATTGTTTCATCTGCAACCAAATATTTATTTATTTATTTATTTATTCAACAATTTACAGCGATAGCTTACAGACTGGTCACAATTAAAAGCTACCGGGATCTTAATAACTAGAAAATACAAAAGTAATATGCATAGGAGTTGCAGAAGAAGATTTATAACAATAAAAAATTTTAATATGCTATATACAAAAGTATTATGGAATTTAATATAAAGTTATTATTAATAGCTATTGAAGATTAGATTACTATCAAAAATTAAAGATAACAGGGAATAATTAAGGATAAAAAGATTAAAATTAAATAATGAAAGCTTAAGGAAATTTGATGAATCAACAAAAGGGGAAATATACAATGATTCTTAGTATTGAATTATTATTATATAATGGTTACTCTGATTGCAGAGTCTCAATTTTATTCCTGATAACAGTTTTAAATGAGTAGAGGGTAAGACTGGGGATGTCAACATCGTTTAGTAGGTCATTATGATTTTTCTGAATCCTACAAGTAGTGATGAAATTTTGGTTCATTACTTGGTTTATGCTTAATTACACAGATTGGTTCTGGCAGTAGGGATCTGGAAAGTTAAAGGTGAACGGGTTACTCTAGTTGGATTAACAAAATTAATGCTGTTTAATAATTCAGGGCAACGAATATGGTTATGTATTACCTTAAACAAGAAGATTTCATCTAGGAAAAGACGCCGCTTTTCGAGGGTAGAGATACCAAATTTGTCGCGAAAAATAATTTAGATAGATACATAGCTCCATAATTTCTGCATGAAAAACTTGTGCTGCATTATTTTCACTTTTATCATAGGAAGTTTTGTCACTAGATATAAAATTACTGTTTGGATGATCAAAATCAACAGAAATGATTTTCTCTATCCCAGTGGCTTCTTTTCGAGCCACTATTAAACCCTTTCCTGACATATAATTTAAGGATTTAGAGAATTTCTTATATGTTGTTTGCTTCAAACCTATTTGCTTGGTAGCTGCAGGGATAACGTGAAGTCTATAAAAATTACTTGTTAATAATGACAAAGAAACATTTTTACGATCAAATTTCTTACTAAAAAGGCAGATCTTAAGATTTCATCCATGTTCTTAAACCTAAATCGCCTCCTCAAATATTACCTTATAATTTTCATTCGAATTTCCAATGTGCATATTATCGATGGGTATTTTATCACCTAATTTCCTATTCAAATTCCTTATATAATCTGAATTTGGTATGAGCTGCACGATTTTTTCACTTTTATATACAGCACTCAACCGCAATCACCGAACAAATTCCATGTGAGAGTTCACAAATGACAAATGTCAAACGTTTACCCCCAGAAATTTTTAGTGCAAGTTCGGGACACGAACTGAGAAACACCGGGTTTTCAACGAACGAGTTGGTATAACCCCGTGTAAGCACAGGTTTTTAGGTTTACCCGCTGTTTTCATCGAACAAACCTAATGTTTCTGCAGCAGGAACAAATTTCTGCCTAAATAAACGATAGAATAAACTAGAAATAAATTTCTGTAGCAGGAGTAGATTCCTGCTAAGACGTAGGATAAAATTAAAGCAGAAGTAGATTTCTGCAGTAGGAGTAGATTCCTACTCAGGTGGGAGAAGAAAGATCAGCAGAAGTAGATTTCCGCAGTAGGAGTAAATTGCTACTTAGGTGTGGGATGGAATTAATGCAGAAGTAAATTTGTGCAGTAGGAGAAAATTCCTACTTAGATGGAAGCAAAATTTGATTTGGATAATTTTGAAAATCAGAGTAAGCTCTGATGTGTACAAATCAAATTCTGAATTGGGAATAGGTGATTCTGCTGCAGCTCGTCGCCGTTTTATAGCCGCCGCGAACGGCTACGTTAAGTCTTCATGATGGGTTGCCTTGGCAACGCTTGTTCTCAAGGTTTGTTAAACTTTGACGGCGGCGTCCCGCAGTGACGTCATAGAGGGCCATTAAAGTTGCACTGAACTCTGACTGCAGCGAAGGCGAGAACATCTAACGTAATGTGTTGACATCTCAACATGTCAATTTGTGATCATCCAGCAGTAGGTAGAAAAAATGGTAAGTTTGGAATATTTGTTTTATTTATCAGTTATTTATGAGAGTCTTTGTTTATTTTTCAGGTGGAAATATAATTGAGGAAGTTTAGGACGGCGTTGGACCAAAGGAGGAAGTTCAATAATATTAGATAGGTGCCTTTTTTTTTTAAGTATTTTTAGAATTGAATTCTTTGTGGATTTTTTAAATTTACTTTTTAGCAATATAATCTGGGGATGAACCAAGGAATCATCGAGGGATATTGGTGTGGCCTCAGCAACCTGAAACCAGCAAATCAAACACAGGAGATGATGAAGGTATTCATTCAGTGGTGCATGAACATCATACAGGGACTAGAAAGACGTTTGTCATTTCGGTGAAAGCCTTTCGGAAATTCAAGAAAAGGAAACAGAGATTTACCACTCAAGGCCGTACGCGGTATAATATCCGTTTATTAAAAGATGGCAACATACAACTTCTAAAATAAAGACCGCATAAATAAGCTTAGGTCTTTTTTTCTTACAGTGAATATTTCACCTTAATATCTGCGCTGATACATTTGGGGCTACATCGGCTGTACAAATTTCTTTCTTTTCTTCTCCGTACGTCAGCCATTTTCAGTTCTCTCATATTTTTGGGATAAATATAAAACATAAAAATGTTTAATAAAAAGGCTTTAACACTCTACTGATACGAAAATTTTTAAAATATTTATTTCCCGGAACTAAACTCTATCAGTGCCTTCTTGGCATTCAACTTCAGAGATAGAGTTTACAACTCTTAGAATATTCATAGTAAAGGCCTGGTGAATGCGATAATATCAATTTTTTTCAAATCTTTACAAGACAAAAAAAAAACATTACATACGTATAGTAATATGGAATTCACGATTAACATCCGCTGGGGTTGTTAACAGACCGCATTCGCATATCGCATAATTTTTATCCTTGAACGAAATCTTAGCCTTCCTTCAGCTCCACTTCCTGAAAGAAATTAAAAAGGAACCACCAAGAATCAAACCTTAAAAAATTAAAATTTCATCTTACATAATTATGCATATTTATTGAATCAGATGTAAACACTGCTCTCTCGGCGCGGCAGCTGAACGTCAAAATGAACATTCCACACAGAAGTAACAACTTCGGAAAAGAAAACGTACTAGATGCAGAAATGGACACAACAAGTGGAACGAAACAGAAGCACCATTTACACGGTAGTATCATATTGTTTTATTATTATTCATAAATAATTATAAAGAAACAGAAGTATATATAACTAAAGTGAAAAATATCATTAGTTGCAACCCAATTTAGTTAACGAAATTGAATTTTAGTAAAATGTTTATAAGATAATTAGGTAGGAGCGATGAGTTAATAACAAAATAAAAAATGTTAACATTTCGAAAGAATGTTATGAAGTGCAGGTGTTACCGTTCATTGGTGCCCTGTGCAAACCATGGCTATATAAAACACAATCTGACTTGACTCGAGCTCTTCTTTAGTTTGGCAGCATAGCGTTCAACTTCGTAAATTCCTATTCCTGATAAATATTTTTTTTTTAACTTGAACTTTATTTTTGATTAACGATTGATATAGAGATTTTTATTCTATGTATCGACTAGAATAGAAACTTTATTTTGATTAGCGACAAAATTAAAGATTTTTATTGTGGGTACCGACTGCAATAAAAAGTATCTTACTAATAACAAATAAAATACTTTGTTCAAATTATGGATCGGAATCAAAATTTCTTATTCTGGGTACCGACTAGAATAAGGATTTTTAGAATAAAAATTCGTATTATGGGTATCGACTTTGTTGTGATTACGGATTGGAATCAAAGAATTTTATTCTTTGTATCGAGTTGAATAAGGACTTTGCTTTCGATAGCAGCTGGAATAAAGATTCTTATTATGGGTATCCACTGCAATAGGAATAGTATTAACAAAACACTTTATTATGGTCATTGACTGCAATAAAGATATCCCAATCCAATTCTCAAACTAAAGAAATAGAAAACCAATTGAATCAAATGCCAAACATCGACCTGGTAAGTACAAGACAAATCGTAACAAATTTTCTATACTTTAGTTATTATATACTTTAGTTTTTAATATTTAGTATGATATTGTTTTAACAAATATATATAATTACGCATTCTATGGGAATTAAGTGCTAGTAACAAGAGAACTAAACAGTTAATATAAGTGCAAGAGTGGTTAATTTAATTGTAGTATTGAAATAAGGAAATAAGCCACTAAGTTTAAACCAGTTATAATTATGAACGTATTTTTCATTTATTGCGTTTTCGGTCTGACTACGGGCAGAACAGTTACTCTACATTTAACATGGTATATCACGGAACTTACAGAGTCCATACTTCAGTACTGAACAGTGTGATCTAATTTTGATTAAAGAGTTTTCTTCAGAACTTGATAAATTGTGCAGATTTATAATTACTTATAATATTTCTAGTTTGTATCTTCATATCGCTGATAAAATAAGATGCTATCACCAGATTTTTAATAAACATAACCAGCACAGTGCATCAACTACTTGCATTCGTGAATTTGAATTTGAATTATGTGCAAAACAATATTGTATGTTAATAAATTTATTGTTTATTTCTACAAAAAAAAAAAATGTTCCCTTATTTTCAATCTATAACTTTGAAATCACAATGAATTATTTCATATTTTTACCTTTCACTGTCCCATTCTATTTAAGCTTTCAGTATTACACTTCTAGTTGATTACGACCTTCCTAAACGTCTAAAGTATTTATACAGGTTGCTATATGTATGAAACTTTAAGTAAAGGTGAGCAGGTAACAACCTTGAACTATTTTTTATTTTTATCTTTACTGTGCGCACTTTATTGTGCGTTTTCTTATTTTGAAGTATTCACTCATGGGCGTATGCGTTAATTAAAAGGACAACAACTCAAGCGCGCACAAACGAGTTTCTAAGAACTGGACGTGTACATGAATCGTAGATTCTTATAAGTCTTTCGAGTGTGCGTTTGCTTACTCTGGTTATATGTACAAGAACAAAAAAACCAATATGAAATCAGCATATTTCAAAACTACGCCATATACCTGTGTTGACTTCGGCGATTCTGCCACAGCCACATTAGATAGTACAATCAATTATATTTTGTGTTATTAGACATTATTTAAATAAATAATTAGTAATTAATAATTTATTGCGTTTCATTTCATACAAAAAGTACGGAGATACTCATAAGGTACCCGGTACCTCACTTGGGTGATAGAATTATAGTTTTCAAAAATGGTGAAAAACCATATTTCTAAACTTCGATTTGTATCGAAAATATTCGAAGAGTATCTAGTAGTGTTTTTTAAGAGTCCTCAGGGATATATTGTCCTCTAAGAGCGAAGTGGACGATATATACAATTTTAAACCCGAATATAGTTCCGGGTTCCCTATTTCGTCGCATTAGGATTAAAAAAACTAGAACCATATCAGAATACTGTCAATTAAGGAGTTCTTGTTGGTTCCTTGGAAATCACTCTTTAATTAAAAAAAAAAAAATCGCTCATTGTCAATCTGGACAGCAGAATATCTTTAATATTCCTTGAACTGGTATTCACGAAAGTTATGGGGTACTATCGATGCGGAATAACGCTCGTTGATTGATTTTTCTTTTGCCAAAGTCACCATAAAGTTCGTAATACTTCAGGATAATGGGATGCAGTAAATGCCTTCTTCCCTTCTAGAAAATCTATCATCTTCATTGCTAGCCTTTCCCTGCACAAATACTGTGGTGTACTACAAAACTGTTCTACTGTATGGCGTACAGTCCCTTTAACCCTTGTGTCCCCACCCAAAAAAAATACACTCCTACATACCCGGCTACCTCGGCAGCCAGGTATAATTTGTATAAGCGATGTAAGAATTCATTGGAAATTTCCAGTAAAAGCAACAATGTAGCAGACATGTCGATGTGGATTATCCTAGTGTCATAAGAAATCAACCGTAATAACAATTAATTAAGAGTAACGAATTATGGAATTTTGGTTTTCAGAATATCTTGCATTTATGCCGATTTTCTGTTTGATCTTATATGCAGGGCTTAAAGTAAAGTACGGTAATAAGAAGTATCTACCGTAATTGTATATACTTTAATTGAAAGTACCGTAGTAATATGTACCATAATACAATTTATTTAAGATTAAATAGGAGAAATTTAGTATAAATTCTCTTAAGGCGGAGTCTGGCGTGCTATATAAGGTATGAAGATAGCCCAGACATTTCTAGTCGCATCTTATTCCTTTTAAAATTAAGAAAGCTGCCAATTGATTTTTCTTTGATTACGTGGTTATTTATATCGAAAATGGACAAATTTCTGCTGCCGAGTTTAACACTACTGATGTTACGGTTAAGGCCTGTACGTCATATTATTGGTTAGCCTTAGTCATCAATTTATTCTTTGACATCAATTTGTTATGCTAGTTATTTTCTCATACGTAGAAGAAAAAGAAAATTCATTTTTTATTTATTAATCACTTTTTGGAAATGAAAATGGATAAATAAAGAACAATGTCTTTCATTATTTTATAATGCTTTTTATTTTTATTTATTTTTAAATAACTTTTTTTTTATATTTTATAAATTTTGATTAATTTTTAAATTGTAATATATTTTATTATTGTAGTCGCAGTGACAATATTCTGGATAAAACTGAATTATTTTACGCTGACAATTTTTAATATATATTACTAGTAGATAAGCTATGCCGGTTCTGGAACACTTTTTTGAGCCTCCAGGATTTCGCCACAGATGGCGCCACCGTCGCTAGGTGGTGTAAATCCATACTAAATGTGGGTTTGTGTCTTGGATGTCCTGGTTTATGTCTTGGATGTTGGGGATACGAGACCACTTTTAGCACTCTCCAGCATAAGGAAATAGCATAGGATTTCGATTTTGTTTCTGAAGTTCGCTTATTTTTCATCTCTAATCTTGGGGATACGAGACCACTTTGGGGATACGAGAACAACTTTTAGCTCTCTCCAGCATAGGGAAATAGCATAGGTTTTCGATTTTGTTTCTGGAGTTCGCTTATTTTACATCTCAGACTCGTAGCCTCTAAGTTTTCCATCTCGAGTTTAGGGATACGAGATCACTTTCAGTTCTATATATTTGTGAAGGGGTGGGGAGCTTTATTGATGGATTTGGTCTTGACTGCGCCCTAGCGGCATTAGTCGGTATTACGGTGTTCTTGGATAGATATGTGGTGCGCCTAAATGTAGGCTTTTGGTTTTGAACTAATATTAGTAATAATTAAAGTTAACGCTAGGAAATTTTTGTTCATGCCAATGGATTCTAGATGGTTGGGGTGTGCGTACTAGGGGGGACGAAATTTTCATCAGAAATCCTCTACGGGCTCTGGTTTTCGAGATATTAGCGATTTTACCTTTTCAGATATAGTTAATATTATTAATAATTCAAGCTACCTAGGATAGTTTTGTTCATGCCAATAGATTCTAGAAGGTGTTATAGGGGCAGGGGTTAGAGGGGGAACGAATTATTTATCAGAAATCCTCTACGGGCTATGGTTTTCGAGATATTAGCGTATTAATAATTCAAGTTATTTTTTGATCATGGAAATGGATTTTAGGTGGTGTAGGGTGGGAGTGGGGACGAAATTCTCATCAGAAATCCTCTACGGGCTCGCCATTTCTTGAGTAAGGTTACCTAGCGGCATTAGACGGAACTACTAGCATGCCTTGGTTTTGCTGTTTTCTTTTACTAGCGGGTAAGTTATATATATCAGCATGACGTCATCTTGGTTTTGTTGTTTTCAAGTGCTGTTGTAGCATCATTCGAATTTCACAACATGATACCATTAATGATTTATTAGCAAATTATTATTATTATTGGGTCCTGGGGGTGCGTGTATTGAAAAGTCACAGTTACTCTTTCGAGTGCAAGCACCATTTCTTGAGCAAGGTCCCCTAGCGGCATTAGTCGGTACTACATATGTTGTTCATCTCGGGCTTGGGGATATGAGATTACTTTCAGCTCTCTCCAGCATAGGGAAATAGCATAGGATTCCGATTTTGTTTCTGGAGTTCGCTTATTTTTCATCTCGAGTTTTGGGGATACGAGATCACTTTCAGCAATCTTCAGCATAGGGAAATAGTTCACTTATTTGTCATCTCGGAGATCGTAGCTGTAAATATTATAAACAAGAGTGATCATGCTATGATATTCAATATCTAAAAATTGATCACGGTTGCTTGGGATGTTAAGAAATATGAAGTAATAGAAATTAAATTTTCGATGTAGGTGTGTGTGTGTGTGTGTGTGTGTGTGTGTGTGTGTGTTGAAAAGTCGCTATGGGTTTCGAGATATTAGCGATCTTACCTTTTCGGGTATAATTAATAGTAGTAGTAATAATTCAAGTTAACCCTATGATATTTTTTTTGTTCTTGCCAATAGTATTAGTACTAGGGGGGTAAAATTTTCATCAGAAATTCTCTACGGGCTATGTTTCGAGATATAAGCGATCTTACCTCCTCAGGTGTAATTAAAATTAGTAGCTGAAAAACGGAAAAACAACAACAACTATAACCTAAGTTGTGGATTAAATATTTGATTATATTTATCTGTAGATGTCTTTTATAAACAAGACTGCACCATGTAAGCATATACCTAAAAATATATCAGGCGAAGCTGGTCGGGGCGAATGTAGGTAGATATGTTCACTTAGATAAGTAATGGAAATTTGTAAATACCTAATTTTCCTCTTCAGGTGTAATGCTTCTAGTTTGATGCCAACAAATTCGCAGTCGATTAATGTAAACAAATTCACACAGCAGACGAGTAAAGTATACAAATTGAGCGATTTACGAAAGATTCCTAATTTCTTTAGCTGAAAACAACAACAACAACTGATATTAACCTGTAGGATGTGATGTAGATGAGTAGTGGAAGTTATAATTGAAAATGCCTTTTGCTGAAAAAAACTATAACGTAAGTTGTGGTCTGTACGTGTTGTTATGTGTATATATCGTATCGTGAATGCATATTGGTAGAACTATTGATGCTGCTCGAGTTTTACTTTATTTCAGAAAAATATACATAAAGTTACATCTTTCATCAAACTTAAGACAAAAGCTACCTCTGGGAAATTGCACTTAAACATACACAAACACATAATGGCCCAGAAATTCACCACACGCAAACACCATTCGCTTCATTTCTTTGCCAACATTCACACGTCACACAATTTTAAAATCAGCATACTTGGTTAACTTCAGCATCTTCGGAACTAAACACACACAAAAATTAGCTACACATGCACAAGGTCAGCTACACGTACACAAAGGTCAACTTCATATAAATTTATTAAACGGATTTACACATACTCCAACAAGGCAGCATCACCCTACTAACACCTAGAATAAGGATATATTATTATTATATTATTAGATTTAATCAATAGCTAGCGTTTCCATAGAATTACTAGTTTTCTTTAATTTTTCATACTAACAATAGTGTCAGTAACAATATAGCATAACGAGGTCTCACGAACTTCCAGACTTCCTCTTTAGATCGCTAGGGTTTATTTTATCGTTGTGTTCCATTTAAAATAATTAATGAATATTTCAATATCTCATTTAACGTAATTATGGATTTTGTATTTATATAAGGTTATTAGATAACTTCGCGACTCCCATGGTACGGCGTTTCTTTTATTTTCGTAATATAAATAATTCTCGGTCATTCAAAACCCTTATATGCGGTTAATCACGATTACCTTATAGCACGAAAGTCGGAAGTGATCAACACTGTCCAATCATCACGGTAAGTGTCTCAGCCCGGATAAAGTAAGCCCAGTTTAAAGAAAACCACAATTACAAAATGAAAAAATGGTCATCATTTTAAATAACCGAACAGTACTCCAAAAATTGCAGTACAGTCAAGTTTAAAAGTTGGAAGTTGGGAATAATGATATTATGACCGGATCCAAGTTTAATGTTCAGTGCATCTGTGGAACAGAGAGAGGATTAGCAAGCGGCATCCGGTAGGTGAAGAGACACTTACTGACTAGAGACGGGCGGCAAAAAAAAACGAGGGCAGACGGTCAGAAGTACTCGAGTTGTGAGAAAGTGCTGAAAAGTTAAAATTCATATAAATTAAATTTATGTAAAAAAAAAAAGGACAAAGTTGAAAGAAAAGTTAAAAAGGAAAGAGGCAAAAATAGAGCGGATCCGAACTAAGGACAACAAAAGAAATTAAAAAAAAGGAAAGCAACAAGAAGGAATTTAAGGGTTTTGCGTGGCTGACGGGCATTAACATAACGTAACATGGATTAACGCAAGCGGTACTATGGGTGTCCCGTAAGTCAAGGTACACTTTAATGTCTTTTGCAATTATTTTATATTTCCTTATATTTTTTGTTTTTTTTTTTTGCATGTTTAGTTTTGTAATGATCAGTACTTATAATTTGGAATAAATATTAATTAAGAAGCGTTGAAAAAAAAATTATCGTTTCCATGATTTAATAGAGTTTCGTGGTACCTCAAAAAAAAAAACCGCGTGGCGCCCAATATGTATTTTCTTCTTTTGTCAGGCTCTAATGTGGCTCCCCTTTGGTGCTTTCATAAAATTTAGTTTTTTTTTACCCGACGCCCAAGCTGAGCTAGCGCCTTTACGCACGAAAAACAGCGCGTAAAATTTTTGGCGCCCAACGTGGGGCGTCGTTAAAAAAAAAACAGGGATTTTGGTAAATAAGTTAAAATGTACATACGAAGAGGAAAATTTTATCTTTTCTAAAGTCAAATATTGTATATCCAGAAGGCAATTGGAATTCTTCTAAATCCGTTTTAAAAGTGCATAGAGATCTGTTGGGAACGTATTAGTCATAATTTCGGCAATGATATAAAAAAATTGTAATGAGATCTCAGCGGTACTTAACAGTTAAACAGATCGCAGACTCATTTATTACAGCTGGGCTATACGCACGAGTCCCCTATTGAATTTAAGCTAATTGCATTTCATAACATTATCGTGGAGTCGTATTGATCATTCGTATTCGATCATTTTGCAAATGAAAATTTTTATTTATCCCACTGAAAAGATTAATTAAGCAAGCTCGCATAATTTTTTTGTGGGTGTACGTTGGTAACAATTTTTTTTGTAAATATATTGAAATTTGCATGCAATAAAGAGAATTTTGTCAGCCATCAGTGTGGTGATCAAGTTTTGTGCTCGAATACAAGGAGAAGCAACAGCTGTTTATTATTGTTCCATGATAATCCAGGAGAACAAGGTCATGCTATAGTGATATCCAACTAGCTATCTGTAACATATATACATACATAAAGAAAAATATTTGGATATAAGTGGCGTATATTGATTGGCTATAAAACGATTTTGGTTACATTCCTCTTATAGGCCTGTTATTAAGGAGTAATTCTATCAACGATAGGCTTGCAGATGGATAAGCGACAACATTTCTAATGTAATTAATGTTTTTGTCTTTTGGTTGAGACTTGACTTACCTTGTGTTGAATCATTGAAAAGTAAATGAAATATCGCTATTGTTGTAATTAACTACAGCTGAGCGCTTGGCATATCAGTGATAAATTTTTTTTTTTTGTGGACCAAAACTAAACTTATAATGGTTAAGAGGTCGATATTTGGCACTAGTGGAATTTTGTTTTTCTCTCATTATTTTCAAAGATAATAAAGTTGCAGCCGCTTCTTTTTTTTTTTAAATATTTCTATATTATAGTTTTAAGACGAAGTCAGAATTATACTACTTTACTTTTTGTTATCATGATTAGAGTTTATATTGAAGTTCGAAAATTTATGGATATAACTTGGGTAAAATTTATTTAAGAATTACAAGTAAATGAACTTAACTGAAATTTAGATAACCTGAGCTTCGTGTTGATATTGACGTTGAAAAATTTATAGACATAATTTGAGTAAAACTGCAATTTATAAGCCGCTTCGATCAGGTGGGGATGTAATAAAAGAAAAAAAATTACAACTTAACTACAGGCAGATTCAGTGTTAAAACTTTGAACTTTGAAAGTTGATACTATATTTGAATATCTTTTTTTTTATTTAATTGTGCAACTTTTAACCACTGGAACTGCGTTCAAAGTTACGTAGTTGGAATATCAAGTATAGGGCTCAATGTTGATGTTTGTTAATAGTGCAACCACTATGGGTAGATGGAAAATATAAGGATTCTGATTTTAGTAAATAGCTAGTTCATTTCGTATTTTCCCCGACACAAACAGTTGAATATTAATTTCTGATAGGTAGCGCTTCTTCAACTACTTGAGACTAGGGGCCAGATTTTCTGATTTTTCAATTTAATACCTCAGGAAGATAATACTTAGGTCACTTGAGACTATTTAAAAGTTTTGAGTTTTTTTTATTCGGCAATCTTTCTGATCAATAAGCCATGGAGGTAAATCGCCTAACTCAGGACGAACTAACCTATCAAGTGCTTGTTCGAGGTTTACGAACAGGTACTGTTGAAGATATGCGGAAAGTTTTGAGGGGCGCGTTAAAAATGGAAAAGTCCGGTGAAATAATGAAAGCTGTTAAGTATCCTTTCAAATTTGAGGAAGATGTAGAGATCTTAAGAAATAAACTAAAAGAAATATCAGAATTTATAGTAAACTTCACGGGTGATACTACGAGCAGCGCCTACCGAAAGATCACAACAAAGATCAACTGGGCTTTCGATAGATTAAAAAGGATGCAAGCTAAGGAGGACTCTGAAATTGAATTAAAAGAAGAGTTGAGGGGTCAAATAATAGCTGCCCTAGGCTCCCTACAGCCAGTAGTCGAGGAAGTTGATTTAGTTGGCACACCCACTGAGGAGCTGGAACTTAGTACATTCATCGCTAGTCCGCGTGCAACTTCTATAGTACCCATACACAAATGGGATGTAAAATTTTCGGGCGCGGCAAACCAATCCCTAAGCTCTTTCTTGGAAAGGGTAGCTGAGTTAAGTGAAGCTCGAGGCGTATCAGAATCTCAGCTATTCATATCTGCTCTTGATTTGTTCTCAGGTCGCGCGTTAATATGGTATAGGGCAAATAAGAAAAAGTTCAAAAGTTGGAAAGATTTGGTAGTGGAGCTACGAAAGGAGTTCCTTCCTATCGATTATGATGACCGCCTAATGGAAGAGATCAAAAAAACGTACACAGGGTAGGGACGAGTCTATAGGCACTTACGTTGCTATTATGAGCAGTTTATTTTCTAGACTCACGGAACCAATCAGTGAAGAACAAAAGTTGCGTATTCTGAAAAGAAATATCAGTCCCTTCTATCAGAGCCAACTAGGGTTGAGTGAAGTACCGTCAATTCAAGAATTAGTGGGGCTCGGTAGAAGACTTGAAGCTGTTAGGTCCTCCGTGGAATCGTTTGCTCCACCTCCATCAAGGCGTCAAACTCATTTACTGGAACCTGACCTAGCCTACGTATCGTGTCAGAACCCAGAAATTGCAACGGTCAGTAACCAATCAAACAGACCTAGCTACCGATGTTATAATTGCAATCGAGAAGGGCACACAGCGAGATTCTGTCGTCAAAGACGTCGATGTTTTGGATGTGGTAGAATCGGAGTTATACCCAGTAGGTGTTCCAACTGCTCGAATGCAGCGCAAAACCCGATTAATAATCGTAACAGCTCAAGTTTGGGAAACGAGTCGAGAGCTCAGTAGTGCGCTGCGGTCTGAGCTCTGTCATACACAATATAGTCGCAGCACCGGAAAAAGTAAGAATTTCTATGGAGAGTCTTGGGGAAGATAGTGACCTTTCAAAAACAGCTAAGCTGGATTTCATCTTCACATACATGAAGGGTGATGGAAGGCCTTATTTAAGGGTATCAGTTTTTAAAGTGATTCTTACGGGTTTATTTGACTCAGGTGCATCGCGTAGTATAATTGGTAATCCTGGCTGGCGAAAATTAAAGAGTATGTGTATTAAATTAAATAAACCAAGGGTAGATTCAGTAAATTTGGCGAATGGAGCAAGTGTAGGTGTCATGGGTGAAGTTACTATTCCAATAGAATTGGAAGGACTAGTTAAGACGTTTGATGTTTTGGTGATCCCCTCGTTACCACAGGAGCTCATACTTGGAGTTGATTTTTGGAGACGTATGCCCATAATTGGTAACCTAAGCGAAGATTCTTGGCATTTTTCAAACTCTGCCGAAGAAAATTTAGTGTGCGCCTTATAGAGTCGCTCTTCACTTTCCGCGGAGCAAGAAAAGCAACTTCTCAAATTAATTGAGAGAACAAAACAAGTCATGGGTTCAGGGTTAGGTTGTACGAATGCTGTTGAACATATAATTAAAACAGAATCAGAGCCAATTAAACAGCGCTACTATCTAGTGTCCCCTGCTCTGCAGAAAATTATAAACACAGAACTTGACGAAATGCTCAAGGAAGGGATAGTTGAAACCTCAGATAGTGCGTGGTCCTCTCCAATCGTAATGGTTAAAAAAAAAGATGGGAGTTATCGGTTCTTTGTAGATTTTAGGAAACTAAATAAAGTAACAAAAAAGGATGCCTATCCTATACCATACGTGTCCTCTACACTAGATATCAAATCAGCATTCTGGCAGGTACCTGTAGCAGAAGAATCAAGACAATTTACAGCTTTCACTGTACCAGGGAGAGGTCTTTTCCAGTTCAAAAGAATGCCCTTTGGTCTAACTAATTCGCCTGCAACTTGGCAGAGGCTAATAGATCGTGTGCTATCCGGGGCTCTAGAAACCCATGTTTTTGTCTACTTGGACGACGTAATTATTGTGACCCAAACCTTTGAGAAACACTTAGAAGTCCTGGAAGATGTTTTTGATCGGTTGCAAAGAGCCGGCCTTGTCATAAATTACGCCAAATGTGAGTTTTGTCGACGTGAACTGAAATACTTAGGATATTTAGTAGGGGAAAACGGTCTCCAAGTAGATCCAGAAAAAGTAAAAAGCATTCTCGAAGCTGCTCGGCCAGCTACTGTGACTGAAGTACGGCGATTTATAGGCATGGTGTCCTGGTATAGGCGATTTGTTCCGTCATTCTCCGATCTCACAGCTCCTATTAATGGTCTTCTAAAGAAAAAAAAGAAATTCTCATGGGATAGTGAGTGTGAAAAAGCTTTCCAAACCATTAAGGAAAAACTCGTCAGCGCACCAATTTTGTCTTGTCCGAATTTCGAGCACCCTTTTATAGTACATACAGACGCTTCGGGATTTGGTATTGGGGCGGTTCTGACACAACAACTAGATAAGGAAGAGAAAGTGATTGCCTATCTGAGCCGTTCTCTCAATCGCTGTGAGAGAAATTTCTCGACCACAGAGCGGGAATGCCTCGCGGTGCTATGGGCTGTGGAAAAACTACGCCCTTACCTAGAGGGTTCGAAGTTTACAGTAGTTACCGATCATGCTTCTCTTATTTGGCTAAACAATTTGAAGGACCCAACAGGTCGCCTGGCGCGATGGGCTGTCAAGCTACAGCAGTTCGACTTCGATATAATCCATCGCAAAGGAAAAGAGCATCTTCTGCCGGACTATCTGTCTCGATCTGTCCCCATTCTTGAATCAATCGATACTGTAGTGCTTTCAAACGACAAGTGGTTCAACAATATAGTAGAAGGTGTTCGTTCAAATCCCTCGCTTTTCCCAGATTTTCGTGTTCATAATAGTAAACTATTGAGACACTGCAGAGTAAGATATCCTTCTTTGGCGTCAGAGTCGGATTATTGGCGAGAAGTTGTCCCCAAGGAGAAGCGAAGAGATATCATATCCGAAGCCCATGACAGGCCAACCTCAGGCCACGGAGGAATACAAAAAACTTACGATCGTGTACAGAAATCTTTTTACTGGCCAGGAATGAGGAAAGATGTTATGAACTACATAAAACGTTGTATAGTATGTCAGCAAATCAAACCAGATAGACAGAAGCCCGCGGGGTTGATGGCTACGCGAAGACCTGCAAGTCAGCCATGGGAAACGTTGTGCATCGACTTTATAGGTCCGTTGCCACGTTCTAACCAGGGTTACACATTCATTTTAACAGTTGTCGATCAATTTTCAAAGTTTGTGTTGCTTTTCCCATTGCGTTCTGCTACGGGAAAATCAGTTTGCAAAGTAATGGAGGATAATGTATTTCTCCTTTTCGGGGCACCTCGAAATATAATATGCGACAATGGAGTTCAATTTAAAAGCAAAGAATTCAATAAATTGTGCGAGGGCTACGGTGTGAGATTAGATTTTACCGCGTACTATCATCCTCAAGCGAATCCATCCGAACGGGTCAATCAAGTTGTCAAGACAATGTTACGCGCTTATGTGTCAGACAACCACAGATTATGGGATATACAGCTGCAGAAAGTAGCATGCGCAATTCGCACATCCCAGCATGAAGTAACGAAGTTGACGCCGTATTTTTTAAATTTTGGTCGAGAGATGGTCGTTCGTGGGAAGAATCGACAGGGATCGCAAGATCCAAGCTTTGATGCTCAAGTTCATGCTAAAGCCCTCGAAGAGGTACGACAAGAAGTCTTTCTTCGTTTAGTTAAAGCAACCAAGTCGAGCAAGAAACGTTATGATCTACGAAGAAGGGACGTAGGGTACATGGTGAAAGACTTAGTGTGGAGGAGAAATTTCGTTCTGTCGGATGCAGCGAAATATTTTTCTGCTAAACTTGCGCCAAAATATGTAGGACCTTTCATGATAAGTCGTAAAGTATCTCCATGGACGTATGAGCTAGAAGACACTACGGGTAAGAAACAAGGGATTTGGAGCACGAAAGACCTGCGGCCTTATAGTTCTGTAGTCCCAGGTGACTAACGTACTTATATATGTTTTGGAATGTTTTGGGTAGGACTAATAATCCATCCCGCCAGCCTAACTGGTTAACTGCAGGACACTATTAACACCGCCTAGATTACAATTATTTCGCGGGAGTGTACCTTTTGTAACAGTATTGTACTTTTACGATTATGTATGTAATAATTTCGACATGAATTATAATAGGTAGTATGCTAATAAGGGTATCAAGAGTTAAGAAAACCCGGAGTAGTACTTTCCATTTATTTTAAATTTTTTTTTTTACGAGTTTAGTACTGAGAGCCATTGTCCTGTGGTATCAGGTTGCCAGATTATGGTGTAGCCTCACCTTAATTGAATACGTATTGCTCTTTAATTGGGTGTTAAATTTTTTGAATGCCTTGACGATAGCCGTAGTTAAGAAAAGTTTCTAAGTTACCGAGGAGGTGCACATGTTTCTGCCAATTTTGTTCCGGCATATAATTCCAGATATTTAAGTTTAACCCTACCAGCAACTCGGACTATTCCGGATAGAGAGCTAGATAAATATCCTATTTTTTTTTGTAGCAATCTTAATTTCTTTCTTTCAAAAGAAGTTAGGATTTCTCCGAATTAGGAATAGTGAGACTAAGTATGTTTACTTCGAGGATTCGTATAGCGATGTTCCTAATCGTTACGTAGGGAGAGCTGATGAATCAGAGTAGTGAGACAATAAATTTCGGGATGGTGCTACTAGCGGGATGTTAATTAAAAGAGTATTAAGTTAGGAAACAACATTGGAACTTACGAAAAAGAGATTAATTAAATGCATGTTCATAGTACTCATTTTAGACGTCATAAACGCACGCGTAGTGGTTATATAGAATCAGATTTATCTTCTCTTTTTATTCAATGTCTTTGTTGGGAACTCACTCTGATGGCTATTTTAACTGGTAAAAGGTGCAAGATTTCGGCAATCAAACCGAAATCTTTTGGAAGAAAAGGGGGTAAATGTTATGTGTATATATCGTATCGTGAATGCATATTGGTAGAACTATTGATGCTGCTCGAGTTTTACTTTATTTCAGAAAAATATACATAAAGTTACATCTTTCATCAAACTTAAGACAAAAGCTACCTCTGGGAAATTGCACTTAAACATACACAAACACATAATGGCCCAGAAATTCACCACACGCAAACACCATTCGCTTCATTTCTTTGCCAACATTCACACGTCACACAATTTTAAAATCAGCATACTTGGTTAACTTCAGCATCTTCGGAACTAAACACACACAAAAATTAGCTACACATGCACAAGGTCAGCTACACGTACACAAAGGTCAACTTCATATAAATTTATTAAACGGATTTACACATACTCCAACAAGGCAGCATCACCCTACTAACACCTAGAATAAGGATATATTATTATTATATTATTAGATTTAATCAATAGCTAGCGTTTCCATAGAATTACTAGTTTTCTTTAATTTTTCATACTAACAATAGTGTCAGTAACAATATAGCATAACGAGGTCTCACGAACTTCCAGACTTCCTCTTTAGATCGCTAGGGTTTATTTTATCGTTGTGTTCCATTTAAAATAATTAATGAATATTTCAATATCTCATTTAACGTAATTATGGATTTTGTATTTATATAAGGTTATTAGATAACTTCGCGACTCCCATGGTACGGCGTTTCTTTTATTTTCGTAATATAAATAATTCTCGGTCATTCAAAACCCTTATATGCGGTTAATCACGATTACCTTATAGCACGAAAGTCGGAAATGATCAACACTGTCCAATCATCACGGTAAGTGTCTCAGCCCGGATAAAGTAAGCCCAGTTTAAAGAAAACCACAATTACAAAATGAAAAATGGTCATCATTATAAATAACCGAACAGTACTCCAAAAATTGCAGTACAGTCAAGTTTAAAAGTTGGAAGTTGGGAATAATGATCTTATGACCGGATCCAAGTTTAATGTTCAGTGCATCTGTGGAACAGAGAGAGGATTAGCAAGCGGCATCCGGTAGGTGAAGAGACACTTACTGACTAGAGACGGGCGGCAAAAAAAAACGAGGGCAGACGGTCAGAAGTACTCGAGTTGTGAGAAAGTGCTGAAAAGTTAAAATTCATATAAATAAAATTTATGTAAAAAAAAAAAGGACAAAGTTGAAAGAAAAGTTAAAAAGGAAAGAGGCAAAAACAGAGCGGATCCGAACTAAGGACAACAAAAGAAATTAAAAAAAAGGAAAGCAACAAGAAGGAATTTAAGGGTTTTGCGTGGCTGACGGGCATTAACATAACGTAACATGGATTAACGCAAGCGGTACCATGGGTGTCCCGTAAGTCAAGGTACACTTTAATGTCTTTTGCAATTATTTTATATTTCCTTATCTTTTTTGTTTTTTTTTTTTTTCATGTTTAGTTTTGTAATGATCAGTACTTATAATTTGGAATAAATATTAATTAAGAAGCGTTGAAAAAAAAATTATCGTTTCCATGATTTAATAGAGTTTCGTGGTACCTCAAAAAAAAACCGCGTGGCGCCCAATATGTATTTTCTTCTTTTGTCAGGCTCTAATGTGGCTCCCCTTTGGTGCTTTCATAAAATTTAGTTTTTTTTTACCCGACGCCCAAGCTGAGCTAGCGCCTTTACGCACGAAAAACAGCGCGTAACAGTGTCTTTATAAACAAGAGTGATCATGCTATGATATTCGATATCTAAAAATAGATCACGGCTGCTTGGGATGGTAAGACACATGAAATCATTAGAAGTAATGGAAATTAAAGCATTAGCAAAGGTTGCCAGGTAGCTGGTAATTTGATATCTTGCGTAAACAAATATAGCCGAGTAAAGCAGACAAATTGAGTGATTAATGATTTTTTTATATCTAGGAGTTTGTATTGAAAAGTCTTACATTTTATGAAGAATTGTTTTTTATTTTCAATAAAATTTCTCAAGTCACACTGTTATGAGATTTGATTGATCCCCGATATTATAGTTCACATGAAGCTGATAAGAATATGATTATTTTATCTTCATACTATTGGGGTGATCACATTATTTTCTTACCATTAGGTTGAGACTGGGTTTAATTAAATGTTTTGAAGAAAGAAGGTGGTGTTACGATATAAATGTAGTATGATATCTTGTCTTAGATGAGTAATGGAAGTTGTTTGGGTATAGTAAAAGACTTTTCTTCAAATTTTTGGTGATAAGGTGTAATGACATGACCAGTGTTGCCACACGGAATCTTTCTAGAGGAACTTGTTAGCCTAGCCTGTAAGTGGTTTGTTTAGCCACATCTGAAAAAGTTACATATTATCATTAGCTTGAGAATGGGTTAATTAAACGCATTAACGAGCTATCATATTAATGTAGGATGATATGCCGACTTAGATGAGTAATATGAATTAGTAACATTTTCGGTGACCAGGTGTAATGAGCTTGAAATATAATATAACTTCTTGCATAAACAAATACATTCGAATTAAATAAACAAACTGATTTAAATTGCAAGTTTTGATGGATGGTTTTTGACATAATATTAATCTAGTAGGTATGAAAGCTTCAGTGAAGAGTGTGGAACAGGATAGTGTTATTTGTGTACCTTTAAATCTTAAGGTTTAAACTTTTTAGCCTCCAGCAGCAATGTTTTCTTTAAGTTGACTCGGTGGCTAGATAAGAACTTGTTAATTTGTTAAAATTTGTTAATTTGTTTTTTGTAAATCAAGCAGTTATGCTGTTATGAGATTTGATTGATATCTATATCTAAAAAATAGTTCACATGAAGCTGATAAGAATATGATATTTTTATCTTCATATTATTGGGGCAGGTGCATTGTTTACTTAACATTAAGTTGAGAGTGGGTCAAATTAAAAGGTTTGATAGAAGAACGCTGTGTTATAATATTAATGTGGTATGATATGTTGTCTGAGGTGAGTAGTGGAAGTTGTATGGGAGCTATGAATAAGCAGTAAAATCCTAATCAGCAATCTCGCCGGATATTTGATAATTCTCTAAGTTCATAGTGATGCTCGTGGTGGGGGGTTGAGAGTAGGTACTGTAAGCTATGTATTACTTTAAAAGTTTGGATGGATGGTATTTGGTATTTATCTCCTCGAAATAGTGCTTTATGAGTATCAGAAAGGTCGAAAAAAAGTTGATAATGCTTCAAGTTCAATAGTGTAGACCCCGATGTTGAGAGTGGGTATTTGGAATGATATAATTCTAGTAGGATATGGAAGTATTATTTATTCATCTTTAAATCTTACCAAGTCTGAAAAAATTACATAATATGATTAAGAAAGCTTCATGATATATATCAAAAGTGATACCAATGGATTGTGTTACAGCTCCTATGGCTGTACATAAAAAAATTAAATAAAAATGAAAAATGGAAGTAAAAAAATAGGTAATTGCTGATTGAAAGAATTAACCTGCTTTTAATACGTTTATTTTGTATCCTTACAAACTAACAATAATTCTAACAAATAAATTAAATTCAAAGAAAAATGAAAAACAAAAAAATTAACAAAAATAAAGTAATTCAAAATATCTTAATTATTAACTTTACTCTTAATTTCTACTTATTGCTAATGATCTGCAATGAGAGAAATGAACAAATTAATAAAGCGAAAAAAAAAATGAATAGCAATTCAAATTCTTTAAAAAAAAATTCAATATAAAAAAGGAGTTAATTAATATCTTCTGAAACAAAAACGTTAGTAAGTTTTATACTTATTTATTGCCTGTAGTATACTCAACCCTGAATGGTGTAGCTAATCACTGTACCTGTTTTTGACCTAATTCTGGTCTCTAGATTGAACCCTTGAAAATCTCCCAAAAGGTTCAATACCAAGATATTGTCCCTTTCCTAAATCCAAAATCAAATCAGCAAAAAAATCCCTGGAAATATCCCAAAGGATTTTGCCGCCGATTTAGCCTAGATATTGACCGGGATTTCTAATTAGTATGGAAATCGCCCAATACTAATGATTTCCCGATTGACTTGAGTTTCCTGCCACACTTCACTTGGATATATCCCGAAATGAAATGTTTTGTGAAACCTTTTTCGTTAACCTTAGTTAATTGGATATTTCCCAAATTAACTTTGCTGAATAGTTAGTAAAAAAAAATGAGACAAAAACTTGAGACGAAAGAATTTTCTTCTTAGCTTGGTAATATCCCAAAAATTCGAATTAATTCTCTAATCTCAGTATATAGAAAAAATTTTAATGTGAGATTTTCTGGTAATATCCCAGAAATTTTCCCTTTTGCATATGAAGAAAGAAGAAATTTATTCTCAATTTGGTAATATCCCAAAATCTTGAATTTACTCTATACTTCCAGTGGTTTTGTAATTAAATAGAAAATTTCTGGTAATATCCCAAAAAAATTTCTATTTGTATTACCTGTGTATGGTGAAATTTGAATGTGGGAATAACCCTACAAAAAATTTGAGGACAAGTGAAGAAAAAATGCTAGTGGCAATGGTCCAGCTAGCTGACTCTACTGGTGAAATACCGAGCAACAAGTGATTTTTCTTCTCAAATCGCCCCCTTTTTATATGGTTGGGGCCAGCTGCCGCCCATTGTTCTGTGGCTTCGCTTAGTTGCTGGCTATTGTTTCCAACTTTGCGCAAGTTCACCACGGCGCTGTGGAAGTTTTACAATTTTGAGATGACGGGGGCGCCACAATTTAAATGTTGTGGTTTGACATTTGTCATTAAATGACAAATGTATTTTTGTTCGTGTCGTGTTTTTTTCATAATAATTATTTATATTTATTGTGAAAAAGTGTAACTCAATTTAAAATAAAATTTGTGGAACGTTTTTGATTTATTTGTGAGGACATATACGTCCTGCTGGCAAAAAACCCTGCACTGGATATTGCAGATGACAAGCTAAGTGATTCCTTTTTTTAAAAGTTGTTTTCTTTTGGTTTGGTCAAACTAGTGATTTTGTTTTAATTTTTAATTTTTAGCTATGTTTGCTGGTGTTGACAGCATATTCTAGTCCTTGCGTGGACAGAAATTTAAATCCTTGAGTGGCTGAATGTTTACATTCAAATTTACCAAGGTGTTCCTTAAAAGGTCGTCTTTTTCCGAAATCTTACATGAGATTTCAATTAGACTGGTGTATATATATACATGCTGCTATGTTTAAATATAGTAAGACCTGGGACACCTCACATCTTTATGGTAAATGTTAGGAATGTTCAACAGCCTGGCTGCTGCGTATATACTTTTTACTTGTAAGTAAAAATTCGAAAAGTGGCAACGATTGGTCCACTGGAGGTATGTATATGCATTCTTATATACTTGTTAAATTTCTATATTGGTTTACAAACTGTTTTGTTTGTATTTTTTTATATATTTATATATTTTTATTTCGGTTGCTAATTGCAACAACTTCCGGCCCCGTTGATGCACTCCTTGTGCATCAACCAAATGACTGGATCATGTTTTGTTTGAAAAATTGCACGAGCGCTTACCTTTGGTTTCGGCCAGTGGTAATTGTACCAAACTACCTTGTTTTTCACCAGCCTCAATCGAATGGAAGCGCCGTCCTTTAAAAATAGGTTAAATCGCATTCGTTTTGACTTACGAATGCGTTCCCACGGGATAGATTGCAGTTCTTCGTATTGGATGCTTATGTGTTGCCCGTCGTTCGTATAGACATCATACTTTTTCTCGAGCGATGTTTTGGGAGTTTGGGTCTTGAGGGGTAGCTGTGTGGTCAATTTTGGTGAGGTGTTCAAGTCCTTTATGTCGCTTATGACTTTGTCCACGTGTTCGGGACTGCTGGACCTTGGCTGCTTAGGAGGCAGAGGCATCTTGAACTGGAATTCTGCCTCTCTAGGCGGCGTGTTGAGGTCTGGCATACTTGGCAGCGGTGGTGTCGGAGGTATTGGGGATACTGCCCGTTCGATAGCAGTAGTGCCTGACATCTCTGCCCACGTCTGCTCAAATTCCTCCATTAGGCTGTCATACATGATGTCTAAAATGTCTTCCATTTTCTTCTTTGACCTATGTTAGTTACTTGAGAAGAATTTTATGTGTTATTATCTAATATGAAAAAAAAAAAAAAAACGTATATGGCCAGGACCCATACATGCATCAAACTTGACGTATACAAACATTTACGGACATCACAACTTACTTCCTTTACACCTTTATTGCAAATTGACTGGTAAGGGGCAAATTTTTTGAATGGGTCTTTGCAAAATATTGTTTGCTGTTTTTACAGACACCACTCTAACTCTGCCGTCCTTACTAGGGTGTAGCTCCTCAATGAGCCCCAACACCCATTTTGTTGGTGGTTGCTTTTCATCTTTAAAGATGACAACTTGACCAATATTAATGTTGTTTTGTGGCACATTCCACTTTTGTCGTTTCTGCATTTCGGTCAAGTATTCTGTTGACCATCTTTTCCAGAATTGTTGACGTAGTTGCTGAATCAGCTTCCATCGTCTTAGAAGATGCATACTTGACTCTTCTTGAGTGGGCTCTGGTACAGCTAGTAGCGGTCTTCCAATTAGAAAGTGACCTGGGGTTAGAATTTCCAGTTGTTCTGGATCCGCAGTGCAGCGGTCTGGAATTGAGACATGCTTCTATTTGAATGACTAATGTATTTAGTTCTTCTATTGTTAATGTTGATGAACTTAGAATTCTACGCAAATGGTGTTTAATGCTTTTTACACCTGCCTCCCAAAGTCCACCTTGATGTGGAGCTGCAGGAGGTATAAAATGCCATTTGATCCCCATGGCTGCAGTATTGTGAGCTGCTAGTTCGTTTGCTTCAGCGAGTGCTTTTTTGTACTCTTGCTGAAGAATTTTGTTTGCCCCAATAAAATTTGTTCCATTATCGGAATATATATTAGCACATAAACCTCGTCTTGCAACAAATCTCTTAAATGCTGCGAGAAAGGTTTCAGACGTTAAGTCAGAGACTACTTCGATGTGTATGGCTTTTGTTGCCATACACACAAATAAACACAGGTATCCTTTGTATGTTTTGGATCCCCGATATTTTGTGGTTTTGACATCAATAGGACCAGCATAGTCTAACCCCGTATTCTCAAATGGGTGTGCCTGTGACACTCGAGGACTGGGTAGACTGCCCATAAGCTGCTGTTGTGTTGCAGCGCGATGTCTAACACATATTACGCAGAGATGAATCCTTTTCTTAACGGCGTGTAGTCCATTAATGATCCAAAACTGACTTCGTATGGTATTTAGGGCCAGTTGTGGTCCACCATGCAAAGTTTCTTTGTGGTAGTGATCAATCACTAAATTAGTTAAATGATGATCTTTGGGTAGTATTGCTGGGTGTCGTGTTGAGATTGGCAGGTCTGAATTTTGCAACCTGCCACCTACTCTCAAGACTGAATCTTTATCTAAAAATGGACAAAGCCCTATGATTTTGCTATTTTTGTGCAAATTTTCTCCAGCCTTTAACTGCTTGAATTCATTTTGAAATTCTTGCTGTTGTGTTTGCTGGATTACTCTTGTTTTGGCTGTTTCTATGTCAGCTGGTGTCAATCTGCCAATGTTCCTTTCTTCTTTATGTCTACAATTATGGACGAATCGGAGACATTGTGCAGTGACAAGCAACAATCGTTTGTATGACGAGAATCGCTCAATTATTGTTCCGAGCCCTTCACTTTTTTGCATTGCAAGAGCTTTTACTGTCTTTAATTCGTAAGACGTCTCTCTGCTAAAGCTCTTATCTTGTGGCCAGTCTTGGCTTGGCTGCCTTAACCAACTAGGACCTGTCCACCATGGCTCACAGTCTTGAATGTTTTTTGGCATTAGACCTCGTGATGCCATATCGGCAGGATTATCCTTTGTAGGTACATATCCCCACGTATTATTTAGGTTGCCTTCCTGTATCTCGGTAACTCTGTTTGCCACATAAGTTTTCCATCTATTCGGATGACCTGATATCCAGGCCAATACGATTTTTGAATCGCTCCATGAAAAGCTGCTGACATTACTCATATGCATGTCAGCTCGAACTTGACTTAGTAGTCTAGTTAACAACACTGCTCCACTTAGCTCAAGTCTTGGCAACGTAATTGGCTTTGTGGGAGCCACTCGAGTTTTTGATATGAGCAATGTTGTTTTTATTGTGCCGTCATCGTTTTGAACTCTCATGTAGACGACAGCTGCGTACGCTGAATTTGATGCGTCGCAAAACCCATGCAATTGACAGTTGTCTCTGTCTTGCTTGGTATGTATCCAACGAGGAATTTTTATTTTCAATATGTGAGGCAGCTGTATTTTGAACTGCCTCCATTCCTCGCTGAATTCTTCTGGGACTATTTCATCCCAGGTACATCCATGCATCCATAATTTCTGGATGACGATTTTTGCCAAAACTACACATGGAGCTATCCAACCTAAAGGGTCGAATAGCTTTGCTACTTGTGACAAAATTTTTCTTTTTGTTGTGGCTTTTGCTTCAAATTCTGAAGCCTTGAAGGCAAACATGAAATTGTCGGTGGCTGGATGCCACTGGATTCCTAGAGCTTTGACTTGGTTGTCATCTTCAAATTTTAATGGCAACTCTAGCTCTATTTCTTCCTTAGGTAACCAATCAAGCATTTCATCATGATTAGCTGCCCATTTCCGGAGGTTAAAACCTCCTCCCTTTAATAGCTTTATTAGCTCTTTTTGGGTTTGTTTGACTTCTGCTATGGTATTTCCACCTGTTAGCAGATCGTCAACGTAAAAATCCTGCGTTGCAATTTCTGATGCCTTAGGATACTCTTCTTTGTCATCCTTGGCTAATTGCTGCAGTGTTTTTATTGCTAGATATGGTGCTGCCGTAGTGCCGAATGTTACGGTGTTGAGTTCGTATTCTTCTACTGGCTCAACTTCACTACTTCGCCAAAGTATTGTCTGATACTTTTGGTCATCCTTGTGTATCTTAATCATTCGATACATTTTCTCTATATCGGCAGTCACTGCATATCTATGAACACGCCATTTTAGCAATGTAGAGTACAACTTTGGTTGTAATGTGGGACCTGTCAACATTTGTTCGTTGAGGCTTCTCTCGTTTGATGACTTTGCGGAAGCATCAAATACTACTCTTAATTTGGTAGTGGTGCTGTCCTTAAGAACAGCATGATGGGGTAAGTAATACCTCTGGGTATTCGCATTTGGTGTGGTTTTATTTACCTTACACATATGCCCCAAATCTAAATATTCTTGAATACATTTATGATATTCAGCTCGTATGTCGGCAGCTCGCTCGAATTTTTTCTCGAGTTGAGTGAATCTTTTTAACGCCATTATCTTTGATTCCCCAAGCTCGGGAACCTTGCCTGCTTTGAATGGCAGCTTCACTTCATAACTGCCATTATCCAGGCGTTTATGATTCTCACTGAAGAATTGCTCACATTGCTCTTCTTCTTTAGTGAGTTTACGTTTTGGGTTGAGCTCTTCCCATTCCCAAAATTTCCGCACTTGCATATTTAGCTGTGCTAAGTCATCAGCACTACCTGTGGTGAATGCAGAAAAAATTTCATTTTTGTCCACTTGATTTAGTGGTGCAGTTGTTTCTCCGAAAAGAATCCACCCTATCTTTGTATTCTGTGCTATGGGGGTCCCTTCAGGTCCACTTCTAATTCCCTTGCATAAAATTTTTGCATAGGTATTCACACCTAACAACAGGTCTATTTTCCCTGCTTTTAGGAACTCTGGGTCTGCTAAAGGCAAGCCTTTTATATGAGTCCAATCAGAAGACCTTATGTGTGTTGGTGGGAATATATTAGTTATCTTCTTGATAACATAAGCCCGCAATGGGATTTCAAAATCAGCTGAGGTGGCTGATCTCACATGGACAGACACTTCTTTGTTTGCCTTTGCCACTTGTGTAGATCCCAATCCGGTAATTTGAAGTGACGTTGACACGCCTTTCAATTGTAAGGATTGAACAGTCGCTTCGGTTATAAAAGAACTTTGTGATCCTAGATCAACCAAAGCCCGCATGGGAATTGTTATCCCACTTCTGTCCCTAACATGTACTATAGCCGTATGTTATATATTTATCGGGGTTGTTACAACAACTTACCACTGTCGTGTCGTACTTCCAATATCCAAACACTTTTGGGCGTACTTATTGTTTTCACTACCCTCTTATTCGCACTTTTGGTTTTCGGTGAGAGTCAATCACTCACTCGAGAGGGGTTTCCTTTCACTGACCCAGGGAGGGAATACAAACAAATTAACAGGCGATGCTCTCCGTTACTCGAATTTTATTTTACAGCACCTTTTTTTTTACAAAAACTTTCTATGCGTAATTCTATTATTTTTACTACTACTGTACACGGAACTAAGTTTTTCAATCAAACCGCCAACCGAAACAACACCTTGCCGTAATTAAATCAGACTTCAACTTTTGTCGTTAACAAGCTTGTATATGGGATCGCACTTTATCACAATTATTTTTATCCAATCACCTGGGATCAAACTATCTTTTCGCGACAACACCCCTTTTTTCTTTTTTAATCAATTCCAGAAATCCGACTGTCGCAACTGGTTACTTTTAGTTTTCAAAACTCGACTCCTTATTACTTTTGCGCTCAAAAACCGACTGTGTCGAGACTTGATTTCTTAAATCTCAAGTCTAATCGTTCAGGATAGGAAAATGCTTAATTAGCATTCCTATCCTGAGAAAATTATTTACCGCTGGGCATGTTTAAACATGCCCAGAATTATCGCGACGAACGATGGTTGGAATTGAAATTTGATATTTTCATAAATATCCAACCATCGTCGTGCTATCGTGCATACATTGTTGCGATCACAATGTATGCAGCTCGCGACAATTCGCTGATAAGAGCTTTTTTCGGTGAAGACTTGATCATTTCAGTCTTCACCGACGTAAAATTTTATGCGCCCGATATGTATGTTTGTATGTATGTACATACATATCGTATTTACGACAAATCTTACTGAAGGTAAGATTTATCGTGGGGCTATTTTTCTATCGAAACGACTTGGGTTGAAATTTAAAACTTTTCTTTTTCCCAAGTCGTTTTGTGATAAGATATTTTGGTTGTATGCGAAGGAATTTGAAGAAATTGCTGATGGCAATTTCTTCGCCTTGTTAGGAGATAAGCTAACCATGTTTTAAGCATGATTAGCTTATTTCCATTTATGAAAATCAAATATTTTTCATGTTTTTCCCCAATGATAATTGTTAATTACAATTATCATTGTTAACCCTGTTTAGGTATACAACAATCCTTCCCCCTGCGAAAAAGAGGATTATTCTTTGAAGAGGAATAATTCTCAGGGGAAGTTGTTGTTGGGGCTTTTTCGTTGGTTCGCCTATTGGTCGGTTTGGCATAGGTTTTCGGCTTTTACTTATTTTCTAATTATTTTTTTTTTTTTTTTTTTTTTAAAAACAGTTTGTCATTATATTTTCTAGAATTGCTTTAAATACCTATTCTATTCTATTCTTATTTCTTACTTATTTAATTAATTTCTACTGTTTGTTTTTTTTTTGTTATGTTATGTTATGTTATGATATATATATTTTTTTTTTGTTACACTTGTATATTTGTTACGTTCTAAAGTTAGTGGTTATTAATTTTTATTCTAGGTTAATAATAATAATATTTATATTTTTATATTATTCATTATTTTTTTAATTATTAGTTAACACTAGCGGGGGAGGGTTTCGTTTTTTCTTTTGTTTTTGGTTTGCATATATTTATATATATGTTTTTATTAAACTAGTTTTCCTTAAATCTATGCTTTAACAACGGTATGTCCTCTCCCCTTTTATTTTTTATTTTTATTTATTATTACTAACTGATTTATTTTGGGGTTAATAGGAACCACTTAGATTTAGTTTTATGCCATCTAGTGCTAGTGATCGTGCTTCTGACAGTTTGAAGTGGTGACACTATACCACTTGCACTGACCTAGTAGGTGGCAGGGTGCGGGTCCTTTTTAGAGGGGTAGGTTCGATCGGTTTGGGTTGTTTGATTTGTTCGATTTGTTCCTCCGCCTCTGAGGTTTTTTCAAATTTACGTGAATGATAATTTTTAATAAATGGGGTTAGCCATTTGGCGACCAGGTACAGTACCATACATGTGATGACAACACCAGTTAAGGATACTGATGTTGCAGCTAGGACATGTGTAGGGTGGTGACTGATATGAGGAACTATTTTTTCTAATTTTTTGTCCAGTTCTTTTAATGACTGGGTACCTTCTAGGATGATGCTGTTAGTGTCATCTCCTGAATATAGTTCTGTCTGTATTTCTTCCGACGGTATTTTTTCTTTGGTTTCATTAAGATATTTTTCCACTATTTGTTCTAATGGAGTTATATCTGGGAAATAAGTGGGTTGTTTGAGACTTAATTGCTGGATATTCTCTGCCTCATAATGTAGGATTTGTGATCCTACTTGTAATTGACAGGGATGGTTGATAGAAATTATTCCTTGGCCTTCTATTTTTGAAGTTAGGAATTGTTGGGTACACTGAAGGTGTACAATTGTTGGTTCTATCAACGAGAATATCCAAGAATTTGGTTTACTTAACTTAATAAGTAGGTCTCTGGGAGGTATTTGTGCTCTGAATTGGCACTGTGGCTCTTCCTTTAATGGATTAAAGAGCAGCTTCACTACGCATTCTTTGGACATTGTAGCCTTTGTTATGGGAATGCCTAGCTTAGCGATGTAAGTGTCCTCTTTGGAAGATTGAGTGATCTTTTTGAAGATTTTAAGATCTTGTGTTTTTAATAATAGAATATCCTGTGTCTGTACCTGGTGCGCTACGTGCGAGTACTGTATTTCGGGTACCAATGATTGTTTTTTATTAACATGGATAGGGAAACTATGTATCCTATACAACTTCATTCGTGGTAAATTGAAAATCGGAAGTTGTATTCTTTCAAAAGTTTAATTAGGGAATTGGTTAATTTACAACAATGAGTAAAAAGTAAATCATGAAGAGGAATACGAAACTCTCAAGGCAAGGTATGAAGGATGCAAGTCAAGGCAAGCAAGAAAAATTTTATTGGTAGAGTATTTAATTCACTCAGGGAGTAAGGGTTTATTTGTTATATGTTCAGTTTTATTTACGTAGCGTAGTTTTTATTAATTTAAATAAAATTTAGGTAAAGTTTGACTTCATGAGTCATAGAGAGTAATCCCTAGTACGGAACCTTTAAGTAGGTAGTTATTAGTTTAACTGGCGAAAATTTGTTTCAGTGGGACTTATTTTCTAAAGGTGTATGTACCAGTGTACTACTCGTAATAGGGCTTTAAACGGTTGTTGTGTACTACAACCTGCCGTTTGCCTATTTTTATGGTAGTGTTTGTTGGACTAGGTACGTTGATTACCAGATATGGGCCAACCCAGATTTGAGACAATTTGTGTTTGCGGCTTTCACTTTTGAGGAGGACTTTGTCTCCTAGGTGGAAAGTGAGAGGCCTGACTGTTTTGTCGTAATATGCCTTTGAGCGTTGTTTGCTGGCTAAGAGATTTTTACGAGCCGTGGCATATGATTTTTGTAATCTGTATTTGAGCATATGGTAATAACTTTCGTGGTTATATACGGGCTCAGGGTCCCGTTTTAAATTAGTTGGGACATCCGCTGTGAAGCCGTAGAGGCAATCCATCGGGGTTAGTTTAGTACCCTCGTGTACACTGTTATTGTACACGAATGCAGCGGTTCGTAGGAATTGATCCCATGTTTTGGGATTCTCGTCTACGATTGTACGCAGATATTCGATTAATGGTCTATGGGCACGTTCTAGTGCTCCATTAGACTGTGGATGGTATGCGGAAGTTTGTAACTTCTTCACCTTTAGCAGTTTGCAGACCTTCTTGAATAGCTCACTCAGGAAATTAGTTCCCTGATCGGTGACTATTCTCTTTGGAATGCGATAACGCGTGACAATCTCATTGAAAAAGATTTGCGCCACCGTTACTGCTTCTCCATTTGGTATGGCATACCAATCGACAAACTTGGTGAGATTATCTTGGAAAGTTAAGATATATTTATTACCTGATATGGTCTCTTCTAGTGGACCCACTATATCGAGGTAAACCTTGTCGAAAGGTTGTTCTGCGATGTCCGTTATTACCATTGGCATCTTGAATTGTGGCGATGCCTTCATTGTTTGGCACTTAGGGCATTTTTTTATGTACTTTTTTATATCGCTAAGCATGTGTCTCCACCAATACTTGCGTCTGATTCTTTTATAAGTCTTGATGACACCCTGATGGCCGCCGAAAGGAGAGTCGTGGTAATCCTTTAGGATTGTTTGAACTTCCTTGGGGCTCGTGATTATCTCAGGTGCCTTGACTGGACTTATTTCTTGTTCAAGCGTAGCAGGGGGTTGTATTTCCGCCTCTGGGAGTTTAGTTTCTTTATCTTCCGCTGCCGTAGGCTGTGTTTCAGCGCTGGAGCTAGTATGGGCCTCTTGGGCTTTTTGGTTTTGAGCTCTGGTCACGGCGAAACAATGAGCGGGTTTCTTTGTTTTCCTTTTACTTGGGGAAATGTTTTCCTCCACATCTGAGTCCATAGTGTGGTGGACTTGGGCTTGTACCGTTAAAGTGTTGCCTGTATTGTCTTCGATTAATACTTGTGGAATGCGGCTTAATGCATCCGCATTGGTATTATACTTCCCTGGTTTATATTCGATGGTATAATCGAATTCTGATAATTTGTGGTGAAATCTCACCAAACGGGAAGTCGGGTCTTTAACGTTAAAGACACCTTTGAGAGGCTTGTGGTCAGTATAGACCGTGAATTTCCTGCCTTGGAGGTAGCATCGGAAATTCCTAGTGGCCCAGACTATAGCCAATAACTCCTTTTCAATAGTGGAGTAATTTCTCTCGGCTTTGTTCAGCGTTCGGCTTGCATAGTCGATAGGCTGGTCTTTTCCCACTTCTCCTTGGGAAAGCACAGCGCCTAATGCTTCGTTGCTGGCGTCCGTTGTAAGATTGAAGGGTTTAGAGAAATCTGGATAGATCAAAAGTGGTGGGGAAACTAGAGCATTTTTAATGCTTTGAAATGCTTCTTGGCATTTCTCGGTCCAATTGAATTTTACGTCCTTGCGGAGTAAATTCGTGATTGGACGAACGATTTTAGAGAAGTCCGGAATGAACTTCCTGTAGTAATTGGCGAGTCCTAAAAAGGACTGAACTTGCCTTACTGTTCTGGGAACAGGAAATGTTTGGACGCAGGCCGTTTTGCTGGGGTCTGGTAATGCACCTTCGCTAGAGCATTTGTGCCCTAGGTAAACAACTTCTCGTCTCAAGAACTGGCACTTCTCTGGCTGCAGTTTGAGGTTGTTCTCTCTCAATTTGTCGAAGACTTTACGAAGTTTATCATTGTGGTCATTTAGGTTTTTCCCGTAAATGACGATGTCGTCAAGATAAACGAAACATTCGAGGCCTTGTAGGCCTGTCAGAACGAAGTTCATGAGGCGTTGGAATGTAGCGGGAGCTCCTTTGAGTCCGAATGGCATACGCTTAAATTCGTAGTGCCCGTAATTAGTGCTAAAAGCGGTCTTATGTCGATCTTTTTTGTCGACTAAGACTTGATGATAGCCGTTGGCCAAATCGAGAGTGGTAAAGTACCTGGCATGACCTAGTTGGTCAAGAATATCCTCGATTCGGGGTAGCGGAAATGCGTCGCCAATTGTCTTTTCATTCAATTTGCGAAAATCGACAACGACGCGCCACCTTTTTTCACCATCGGGTCCCGCCTTTTTGGGGACAACTAATAAGGGTGAATTCCAAGGGCTTTTGCTAGTTTGGACTATCCCGTTGTCTAGCATTTCTCTTAATTGCTCGTTGATTACTTGTCTCTGGGTCTCTGGTAGTCTGTAGGCCTTTTGGTTTATGGGCGCTTGATCTTGTATTAAAGGGATATTGTGGGTGATAGCATTTGTGTATGTGAGCTTATCACCTTTTAGAAAGAAGATATCATTGTACTCGTAGCAGAGTTCGGATATCGAAGCTTTTTCTTCCGCATTTAGGTTTGGGTCTAGGCTGAGCTCTTGGTCTAACCTGTTGACTCGCGGAGTATGTGTGGGATCTTCATGATCCGGAAATAAGTATTTTACGTGTTGTAAGATAGCTGTGTTTTCCGAAAAGCTTATGTCTCTTTCCTCATTTGGTGTAGTTGTGTACTTACTATCTGTTTTACTTACATTACTAGATGGCAGGGAATGGGCTTCCTGCATTTTTAACGGTGGAGTACCATGTTTTATGGGTACTTTACATTGGTCCAAGTACTCGCACGCTTTTGTATTTTGGCTAATAGGCCGTGAAAAATTGGTTCTCTTAATACTATTTAACGGTGGAGCCAACTTTGCCTTCAATGAGGTCTTACGGATCTCGCACGCGTCTTTTATCGGGCTCAGGGGGCACCTTGTATTCTTAATATTAATTTTATTAAGTGGTGGAGTCGACTTTGCCTTTAAATAGGTCTTACTGAGCTCGCACGCACTTGTGATAGGGCTCTTGGGCCACTGTTGTTTCCTAACACTAACTTGGTTGGGTGGTGGAGTCGTCTTTGCCTGAGAATAGGTCTTACTGAGCTCACACGCACCTGTTATAGGGCTCTTTGGCCTCGTATATATCTTAAATCTAGGTAAACTAGACGGAGGAGTCCTCGGCATCTTGTTTATCGGCTTCTGGATCTCGCTCGCATCTTTTATAGGGCTCTTGGGCCTCGAAATTTTTTTATAATTTACTCTATTGGACGGTGGAGTCATTGCTGCCTCTGTTCGGGTCTTACTGAGCTCGCACACGTCTTGTATGGGGCTCTTGGGCCGCGTTAGTAACTTATATCTAGGTATTCTGGAGAAAGAAGTTTTGCTTGACTTCTGTTCTGCCTTGGGAGGCTCACTGATGTTTGTGTTACTCGCTTGCGATTTATTCGGCTTGAGAACGTGTTGTGTATCAGCGGCTTCTCCTATTGGGATGACGGCGTAGTCATGTATAGGGAGCAGTTGTAATAATAAACTGTTCATGACTACTTTAAAATTGTTAATGTTGAGTATGGCAACTAGCACTGTTTCTTTCCCAGTAGGGAGTAAACTGTTGGCCAGGAAGACTCCGTCGCCTATCTCTTTAGATAAACAGAGCATTTCTTCCTTCACTCGTAACGGGACTGTGGTGATAATTTGTGACCTAGCAGGTATGCATATCGGTTCCTCTAAAGTAACCAGATGCTGCCTCATTTCGCTGGTTTCTTGATCACCCAGACAGCTCTTTTCGCATTCCGTCGGCTCTTGTTGAACCTGGCAGCCAGCATTACTCTTTTGAGATGCCTTGGAGACACTGCATGTAGATAGCTTAACCTGTTTAGGTTCCATCTTTTCTGCAAGTGACCTCACTACGACTGCTTTTCTGGAATACAGCTTGTCCGTTTTGCATGACAAGGGCACAGTAAACTCTTCAGGATTTGTTTCCGTACAAGGAAACTTGAGTGCTTTATTTGGGCCTTCAACATTACAATTGTTTGATAGGAAATCGTTTCCTAATAGGCCGTCATCGGAAAGACCTGGCAGGTTTTGTACCACCTGAAACTTGCAGGGAATTTTATTTTTAAAATTGAAGTTGCCCTTGCAATTTCCCAATGTCTTTCCGGTTCCGAAAGGGGTCTGTAAAGTGCATGCCTCATATGAATTAATTATCTTGAGGTCTTTAATTGCTCTTTTCTTAATAATACTAACCTCAGCGCCAGTGTCCACTACTAGTTTTGTATGGCCGTTAAGGCTTATGTCCAGTGGAAGTTTCACTGTAGGGACACCGGATTCGGGCGCTTGAGGTGACCCTTTTAATTTTTTTGTTGGGTTTATAGTCGAGCCGGGGAGTTTTGGGTCCACTGCATGTCGTTTCCCTGACTCCGGGCTTCCCATTTTTTCTTCTGGCGGCAGTCTTCGTCTGCATGTCCTCGGCGACCACAAAAGGTGCATTTGAGTCTTATATTGAAGACTTGAGGACTTTTTGTGTTGTGTTGCTCTTGTGTAGATCTGTTGGAGAGGCGTGGAGGAACAATTTGTTGGGTCCGTTGACTTTTTCTGCAATCACGGACGTCATGTCCATAGATTTTGCAGTTTGAGCAGAAAGGGGTGTTCTTGCGCTTGAGGCAATCTGTATATGTATGACCCTTTCGCTGGCAGAAATTACACGTGATGTTACGGACCAGTGCATCTGTATCCGAGTTTCTGGCATCAGTGTTTGTAAACGGTCTTTGTCGTGACTGTGATGAACCTGGGTTATTCACATTGCGTGAAAACTGGGTTGGATTTGGAGCTCGAGGTGATGCGAACATAGGTGTTGATGGCATTTGATAGTAAGGGGCTCTATAGTAAGCTCTCACTCGTAAATCTGGGTCTACTGGAGCCATTGGAGGAGCTTGTACCAGAGGAGTCTGGACGAATGTAGCACTTTGTTGTAATTTCTCCATGTCCAAGGCTTTTTGAATTAGTGACTCTAAATCGCCTTCTCCCTGCGTGAGCAAATATTGACACAGGTGTGGGTTAGTTACTCCACTTTTCAGAGCGTTTTTGGCAAAATCCATCAGCTGTGTTTTCACAGCGGGGACTGCCTCAGCTCCATACTTCTGTGTCGCTGCCTCGTTGCAAATCGTCAACAACTGTTTCAATCTTGTGATGAACACAGTGAGAGATTCTAACGGGTTTTGTCTGGTGGTAATTAGTTTGTTCACCAGCTCCTGATATGTCTCACGGGGAAGGTATGTTCTGTTTAAACGTTCCTCTACTTCAGTAAATGAAGCAGGGACGTCTGAAGCGAATAATTGGTATGCGTCACCTCTGAGTCTTGTAGGAAGGACCTGAATGAAAGCCACTTTTTCTTCATTATTAAGGCACTGCATAGTTTGTTTGCAACAGCCAATGAAGGTTTGTAACTCTCGTCCCAATTGTGGGGTACTTTCACCCGAAAATAAGGGAACGAGTTGAGCTGTGAGCTTAGCTACTTTAGCGTAATCCACCATTATGTGTAGTCTATTGACTGGAAATTGAAATTTGGGTGGACTAGCTGGGCTTGTTTCTGGGCTGATTTCCGTTAAGGATTCTTCGAGCCAATCGATTAGCAGGTCTTCGGGAGTTGGTTCAGCTACTTCACCGTCACTGTCGCTATCACTATCACTGTCACTTAACCTAACACTCTTATTCTTTCCTAGATCTAAACTGAGTGAGCGCCGAGATTCGGAAAACTGTTCTAGTTCCTTTCGGAACTGTATTGTTTTTTCTTTTAAGGTTTTTAACTTGACGAGTCTGGTCTCACGCTCTGTTTTTAATTTGTGCTCTAAGGCGTCACAATGGGTAATCGTCAGTTTATCCGATTCCCGCGCTCTCTCATATAATTTATTTAAAAACTTAGCTAAACTTACTTGACTATTCAGACCTGGCAGAACGGTTCCGCTTCGAAGTCTAGGTCCTGTTGGGGGTAACTGTGGAGGTTTTTCTCCTGCAGCGGATGATGTACCTTCACCGGGGTGCTGTGTATTGGCACCTGGGGTTGATCCCGCGTCGGCTAAAGATGGAGAGTTTTCCCTCGCTGCTGTTTCTGGTTCCTGCTGAGATAGAGCAGGATTGTCGGCTGGCATATGATGCGCTGTTCAGTGAAAGGGGGGCTCCTTGCCTGCTTAGGTCCCTTTGCTGTAATTGAGAGGGGGGTTTCTTTAACCGCCTTCGAGTTCCCTCTCAATCCTTTGTCGGTTGATTTCGGCTTACTTTTGCAGCTGGGGGGGCCCTGGGCCGTCTTAACTTCCCCTGGATCTAGTTGAAAAGGGGGCTTATGAGCCGTCTTCGATTTCCTCTTCAACTCCGGATCGTTGACTGCTAGCGTTTGGTCGTCTGCTTGGCTGAAACTTCAGGCTGCTTATAGAGCTGTGTCCTGGCTGATCTGTACTCGTCCTTCTGGGAGATTTTGGGATGGTTTTGCACTTCCTTCTTTGGACTGTTAACTTGTATCCCTCGGTGGTGCCTGTGCACAAATTGGGGTGAACGCTTGCCCGCCTGGAGCAGAGGCGCCTAGAGATGGTATCTACCCGAGTGTTGGGGGTGACTTGGCCAGAGTGGCTTCGTCAAGGGAACCCCTTAGGTTCGCAGGATAGCGGATTTTAAAGCTCTTATGCCTTTCTATTTTGACTTTTAGAAAGCAGGCTTCCACTATCCTACCGGCTGCGCCAATTTTGTTATATATTTATCGGGGTTGTTACAACAACTTACCACTGTCGTGTCGTACTTCCAATATCCAAACACTTTTGGGCGTACTTATTGTTTTCACTACCCTCTTATTCGCACTTTTGGTTCTCGGTGAGAGTCAATCACTCACTCGAGAGGGGTTTCCTTTCACTGACCCAGGGAGGGAATACAAACAAATTAACAGGCGATGCTCTCCGTTACTCGAATTTTATTTTACAGCACCTTTTTTTTTACAAAAACTTTCTATGCGTAATTCTATTATTTTTACTACTACTGTACACGGAACTAAGTTTTTCAATCAAACCGCCAACCGAAACAACACCTTGCCGTAATTAAATCAGACTTCAACTTTTGTCGTTAACAAGCTTGTATATGGGATCGCACTTTATCACAATTATTTTTATCCAATCACCTGGGATCAAACTATCTTTTCGCGACAACACCCCTTTTTTCTTTTTTAATCAATTCCAGAAATCCGACTGTCGCAACTGGTTACTTTTAGTTTTCAAAACTCGACTCCTTATTACTTTTGCGCTCAAAAACCGACTGTGTCGAGACTTGATTTCTTAAATCTCAAGTCTAATCGTTCAGGATAGGAAAATGCTTAATTAGCATTCCTATCCTGAGAAAATTATTTACCGCTGGGCATGTTTAAACATGCCCAGAATTATCGCGACGAACGATGGTTGGAATTGAAATTTGATATTTTCATAAATATCCAACCATCGTCGTGCTATCGTGCATACATTGTTGCGATCACAATGTATGCAGCTCGCGACAATTCGCTGATAAGAGCTTTTTTCGGTGAAGACTTGATCATTTCAGTCTTCACCGACGTAAAATTTTATGCGCCCGATATGTATGTTTGTATGTATGTACATACATATCGTATTTACGACAAATCTTACTGAAGGTAAGATTTATCGTGGGGCTATTTTTCTATCGAAACGACTTGGGTTGAAATTTAAAACTTTTATTTTTCCCAAGTCGTTTTGTGATAAGATATTTTGGTTGTATGCGAAGGAATTTGAAGAAATTGCTGATGGCAATTTCTTCGCCTTATTAGGAGATAAGCTAACCATGTTTTAAGCATGATTAGCTTATTTCCATTTATGAAAATCAAATATTTTTCATGTTTTTCCCCAATGATAATTGTTAATTACAATTATCATTGTTAACCCTGTTTAGGTATACAACACGTAGCTAATAGTGCTTGTGTGGCTTTCTGTTTATTTGAACAAGCATTTGCCGAAGTTGATGGGACAGAATTTTCTGACTGTCTTGATTGTATGGTCTCAACAGCCCTTGGCTTGTTTGAAGACATGTTTTTGTCTTCATGAAGCCATGTGTGATGACGCTTGTCACACTTGAAACATCCATTTTTATTTGGACATGCTTCTTTGTTGTGTGGTTTTAAGCAATTTGTGCAAAGCTTGTTCTTTATCACAAGTTCACGTTTTGCATTAAAACCCTTTTGTTTAAATTGTGTGCATTTGTGGATTGTATGTTCTCCTTTGCACACCGGGCACCTTTTACTCATCGTACAAGATCCATTATGTCTTTGTAGACAGTTAAAACAAATATTATGTTTCAACAGGATCTTCCGACGAGTGTCAATATTATGCCGTCGGAAATCATCGCAGTTTTGTATGCGATGGTCTCCCTTACATACCACGCAACCATATTGTTCGTTGACGTGATAGTTTAATGATTTATTTTGTCCATGTTTGTTCATGGCAACATAACCCACCTTACTTGGGTTAATAGCTTCCAAAGTTCGGAAGCGAGATTCTAGGAAACAAAACATTTCTTTTAACTCTGGAATCTCTGTACTCTTGGAAATTGATTGTTCCCATAGAGTTCGAGTTTCCATAGGTAGTTTTTGTGTTATTATAAAAATAATTATTGGATCCCAGGTCTTTGTACCTATTCCAAGGGATTCCAATTCATGTAAACATTCCTTTGTTTTATCATGTAAATTTTTCAGGCTACTTTCATGTTCACCTTTTACTATAGCTTGATTAAATAAGGCTTTGAGTTGTGTGAACACTAATACCTTTTTATTATTGTATCTTTGTGTCAACTCTGCCCAAGCTGGTTGATAATTAGTACTAGTTACATCGTATTGTCGCAATATCCTTTCTGGTTCTCCAGATAGATTGGACTTTAAATAGTGCAACTTTTGTACTAATGGAATTTGAGAATCTTTGTGAATCAAAGATTCAAACATATCGTGGAAAGATCTCCACTTAGTGTAATCACCATCAAATTTCGGAATTTCAATGCTAGGCAATTTTATTTCCGTTTTGTGATCATTGATTCCACTTGCCTCTGGTTTAGTTACCTTTGGCATTTGGAGCTCTTGAAGCTTTGATAGCTGTTCTTGGAGCTCCCCTAAGAATCCGAAGTATACTCCTTCGCATTCCTCAAAAACATGGCTTGTTTCGTAGTAGTTGAGTGCTGTTTCCTCAAACTCTACTAATAATCTTTGATGATTATTCAAAAAATGTTCCCACAATTCCTCAATACTCCGGGTTCTTTGCTTCAGATAACATTTAGTTAACTGTTGCCCTGAGCCTACTTTCTCTTCATAATTAGAGACAGCATGAGTCAAAACTTTTTTGAAAGCTCTTTGTCTCTTTATAAGTGCTTCCATTTTAGTTAGTCTTCCTTCACCAAACACAGAAAAATTTGAATTGCTATTTTTTTTATTATGGTTAATTTTAATACTCAATAAACGTATTATGCTACCGGCTTATCCGGCTCGAAGGACCAATGTTACAGCTCCTATGGCTGTACATAAAAAAATTAAATAAAAATGAAAAATGGAAGTAAAAAAATAGGTAATTGCTGATTGAAAGAATTAACCTGCTTTTAATACGTTTATTTTGTATCCTTACAAACTAACAATAATTCTAACAAATAAATTAAATTCAAAGAAAAATGAAAAACAAAAAAATTAACAAAAATAAAGTAATTCAAAATATCTTAATTATTAACTTTACTCTTAATTTCTACTTATTGCTAATGATCTGCAATGAGAGAAATGAACAAATTAATAAAGCGAAAAAAAAAATGAATAGCAATTCAAATTCTTTAAAAAAAAATTCAATATAAAAAAGGAGTTAATTAATATCTTCTGAAACAAAAACGTTAGTAAGTTTTATACTTATTTATTGCCTGTAGTATACTCAACCCTGAATGGTGTAGCTAATCCCTGTACCTGTTTTTGACCTAATTCTGGTCTCTAGATTGAACCCTTGAAAATCTCCCAAAAGGTTCAATACCAAGATATTGTCCCTTTCCTAAATCCAAAATCAAATCAGCAAAAAAATCCCTGGAAATATCCCAAAGGATTTTGCCGCCGATTTAGCCTAGATATTGACCGGGATTTCTAATTAGTGTGGAAATCGCCCAATACTAATGATTTCCCGATTGACTTGAGTTTCCTGCCACACTTCACTTGGATATATCCCGAAATGAAATGTTTTGTGAAACCTTTTTCGTTAACCTTAGTTAATTGGATATTTCCCAAATTAACTTTGCTGAATAGTTAGTAAAAAGAAATGAGAAAAAAACTTGAGACGAAAGAATTTTCTTCTTAGCTTGGTAATATCCCAAAACTGCGAATTAATTCTCTAATCTCAGTATATAGAAAAAATTTTAATGTGAGATTTTCTGGTAATATCCCAGAAATTTTCCCTTTTGCATATGAAGAAAGAAGATCTGAATTTATAGAAATTTATTCTCAATTTGGTAATATCCCAAAATCTTGAATTTACTCTATACTTCCAGTGGTTTTGTAATTAAATAGAAAATTTCTGGTAATATCCCAAAAAAATTTCTATTTGTATTACCTGTGTATGGTGAAATTTGAATGTGGGAATAACCCTACAAAAAATTTGAGGACAAGTGAAGAAAAAATGCTAGTGGCAATGGTCCAGCTAGCTGACTCTACTGGTGAAATACCGAGCAACAAGTGATTTTTCTTCTCAAATCGCCCCCTTTTTATATGGTTGGGGCCAGCTGCCGCCCATTGTTCTGTGGCTTCGCTTAGTTGCTGGCTATTGTTTCCAACTTTGCGCAAGTTCACCACGGCGCTGTGGAAGTTTTACAATTTTGAGATGACGGGGGCGCCACAATTTAAATGTTGTGGTTTGACATTTGTCATTAAATGACAAATGTATTTTTGTTCGTGTCGTGTTTTTTTCATAATAATTATTTATATTTATTGTGAAAAAGTGTAACTCAATTTAAAATAAAATTTGTGGAACGTTTTTGATTTATTTGTGAGGACATATACGTCCTGCTGACAAAAAACCCTGCACTGGATATTGCAGATGACAAGCTAAGTGATTCCTTTTTTTAAAAGTTGTTTTCTTTTGGTTTGGTCAAACTAGTGATTTTGTTTTAATTTTTAATTTTTAGCTATGTTTGCTGGTGTTGACAGCATATTCTAGTCCTTGCGTGGACAGAAATTTAAATCCTTGAGTGGCTGAATGTTTACATTCAAATTTACCAAGGTGTTCCTTAAAAGGTCGTCTTTTTCCGAAATCTAACATGAGATTTCAATTAGACTGGTGTATATATATACATGCTGCTATGTTTAAATATAGTAAGACCTGGGACACCTCACATCTTTATGGTAAATGTTAGGAATGTTCAACAGCCTGGCTGCTGCGTATATACTTTTTACTTGTAAGTAAAAATTCGAAAAGTGGCAACGATTGGTCCACTGGAGGTATGTATATGCATTCTTATATACTTGTTAAATTTCTATATTGGTTTACAAACTGTATTGTTTGTATTTTTTTATATATTTATATATTTTTATTTCAGTTGCTAATTGCAACAGATTGCATAAGGAAAGTAGGTTCACTTCATCTGCAAACAACAAATATGGCTGAAAGCGACACACGGTGTGAGCAATAATCGTTCTTGCTTCAATTATCACTATTAAGCGATGTGTGCCGGAGAAAATATATTAAGTCTAGCCTGGTCTAAAATATGTATTGTAAATAAAAATTGTATCATGGTTATAATGCCATTTATTGAAATAATTTGTTTTAATTGTATTATAGCTTAAGTCTAAAGTCTTTTTTCTTTAGTTCAGCAAGGCCAAGATTTCATAGATATAGATTGATCCTTATAATGAATATTTCTTATGCCTTTACACCAATGTGGCGTTAAAAGGTTCGTGGTGCACCACTTTCACAAATAACATCTCTCCATCTTTACTTTTTGCGATCTTTGTTGGAATATCCTGATTTTTCGACCTGTTGGTAGGGGACAGTCGACTCGTTTTTGGATGAAAAACTTTCTTCTTTATTTCTGGAAAGCATCGATTTCATAGATGTAGACTGAGCCTTATATGAATATTCTTTACTCCTTTCATCCGTAGGCTTTAGAAGGTTTGTAGTGTCCTTAGAGCTCATGTTGAAATTATTGCGTAATTAGCTTGCCAAGAAACAGTGATCTGTTTGGGTAATGAGCAAAATATCAATTGAAAAAAACAAGTTATGAAACTACTATTTATATGTATTTGGCACATTGTCTTGACCTCTGACGTCACCTTAACCTTTGAAACCGAAAGTGTCTGCTCTTGGGTTCACTTGGACAATTTGCACGTATGGGAGATTATAATTAGCTGTGAGTAAACTGTAAAGAAGAAGATTTCTGGCAACAGTATGCTCCATACATAATCTTACAGGTGGAAGAAAATTTTATAAGATTCTGGTAACTGCATTTCCTTATAAACCTTATACAAATTCATATGTGACCAAACCGAGCTATAGATTTTTGTTCTAGATGAATGCACATTATATAATATCTGAAAATAGATAGCAGCAAAATGAAAGGCTATAAGAATTTGGTTGCAGTATATTCTATACAAAATATAATAACCATAACATGTTCCATAACCATGTTCAGTTCACAATTTAAAAAGTAGAAGAAAATTGTATAAGAATCTGATAATAGTATGTTCCATACAAAATCTAACAAGCGAAAGAAAATTTTATAAGAATCTGGTAAGAAACCGGTAACAGAATGTTCCATACAAAATCTAACAGGCAGAAGAAAATTTTATTAGAATCTTGTAACAGTATGTTCCAAAGAAAAATCCAAGATTTTATGCATTTCCTGATGTGTAAGCCTTATATAAATCCATATGTTCTATATAAAAAATCGGTATATAAATATCTGTTAAAAAATTAGTTAGGGTATATAGTGATTTTAAAAAATTCATATCTCCAAAACTGTGCCGAGAACCAAAATCCAAAATCTACTAGGTAGCAGAAAATTTTATAAGAATCTGGTATGTTCTATACAAAATCTAAAAGGGGAAGGGGAAATTGCACCAGAGTTTGGTTAGTGGTTAGTGTATTCCCGAATGTTGAACTATTAAGATGGATATTGAAGAGTTTTTAGGAGTTTTTAGAATCTGGTAACTGCATTTCCTTATAAACCTTATATAAATTCATATGTGACCAAACCGAGCTATAGATTTTTGTTCTAGATGAATGCACATTATATAATATCTGAAAATAGATAGCAGCAAAATGAAAGGCTATAAGAATTTGGTTGCAGTATATTCTATACAAAATATAATAACCATAAGAAAATTTTATAAGAATCTGGTACCATGTTCAGTTCACAATTTAAAAAGTAGAAGAAAATTGTATAAGAATCTGATAATAGTATGTTCCATACAAAATCTAACAAGCGAAAGAAAATTTTATAAGAATCTGGTAAGAAACCGGTAACAGAATGTTCCATACAAAATCTAACAGGCAGAAGAAAATTTTATTAGAATCTTGTAACAGTATGTTCCAAAGAAAAATCCAAGATTTTATGCATTTCCTGATGTGTAAGCCTTATATAAATCCATATGTTCTATATAAAAAATCGGTATATAAATATCTGTTAAAAAATTAGTTAGGGTATATAGTGATTTTAAAAAATTCATATCTCCAAAACGGTGCCGAGAACCAAAATCCAAAATCTACTAGGTAGCAGACAATTTTATAAGAATCTGGTATGTTCTATACAAAATCTAAAAGGGGAAGGGAAGATTGCACCAGAGTTTGGTTAGTGGTTAGTGTATTCCCGAATGCTGAACTGTTAAGATGGATATTGAAGAGTTTTTAGGAGAATATAATAACATCTTACTCATTGAGCATAAGAAACAAATTCAAGAATGCTATAACTTTTTATAATTATATGATAATATTGAAAAAGTCGAGTCAAAATTTGGTGAACACTATATAAGCTGCCCTTGGTCAAGAGATGATTCAACGGATGGACCAGATACATGTGTATGTTGTGGTGTTGCTAGATGACTAAAACAAGTTGTGAAGCTATATAAATTCTACCAAACATTGACAAAAAGTAATTACGAGGCATGCCTTAAAAAGTGCGATTTAACTTAGCACTAGAAATTCTCATTTTGTATACTTGGAGAGCACATAAAGGATCATGTAAACTTACACTGTATGCAGATGTTGATTTCAACAACAGATTCATCAAACACAGGAAATTTCGATTACATACAGCTCTGTACCATAAGATTATAAGAATTAATACTTTTTAATTTTTAATAAATGATATTTTATATATGGCCTTCTTTTTATTCAATTTCCCATACTAAGTCCGGAACTCCCGAATAATGTTTGACCACTACAATGGGTGGTGGTAGCGGTGGGTGGTGGTGGGTGGTGGTGGTGGTGGTGGTGGGTGGTGGTGCTGGGTGGGTGGTGGTGGGTGGTGGTGGGGGTGGGGGTGGTGGTGGGGGTGGTGGTATTGGTTGTGGTGGTGGGTGCCTGGTCTTGGATGGTGCTTGAAACGGATATTTGACGCGTGGCATCAATTTGACGCTGACCTCTGACGTCACTTTTACCTATGAGACCAACCGGAAGTGAGGTCAGATAACAGCTTAACAGATTTTGAAACAGCTCTGATATCAGCTTAACAGCTTTTCAATCAGCTTTGATAACAGCTTAACAGCTTTTAAACAGCTCTGATAACAGCTTAACAGCTTTTAAAACAGCTCTGATAACAGCTTAACAGATTTTCAAACAGCTCTGATAACAGCTTAACAGCTTTTAAAACAGCTCTGATAACAGCTTAACAGCTTTTAAAACAGCTCTGATAACAGCTTAACAGCTAATAAAACAGTTCTGATAACAGCTTAACAGCTTATAAAACAGGTCTGATAACAGCTTAACAGCTTTTAAAACAGGTCAGATAACACCTTAACAGCTTATAAAACAGGTCTGATAACAGCTTAACAGCTTTTAAAGCAGGTCTGGTAACAGCTTAACAGCTTATAAAACAGCTCTGATAACAGCTTAACAGCTTTTCAAACAGCTCTGATAACAGCTTAACAGCTTTTAATCAGCTCTGATAACAGCTTAACAGCTTTTAAAATAGCTCTGATAACAGCTTTTCAAACAGGTCTGATAACAGCTTAACAGCTTTTAAAGCAGCTCTGATAACAGCTTAACAGCTTTTAAAACAGGTCTGCTAACAGCTTAACAACTCACAAAACAGCTTTTTCAGCTCATCCACAGATAGAAGGGTAGACCCTAGAGTAGTCAGCGTCAAAGTGATGCCACGCGTCAAATATACGTTTCAAGCGCCCCCTCCACCACAAAATCGCACTTTTTAAGGCATGCCTCGTAATTACTTTTTGTCAATGTTTGGTAGAATTTATATAGCTTCACAACTTGTTTTAGGCATCTAGCAACACCACAATATTCACATGTATTTGGTCCATCCGTTGAATCATCTCTTGACCAAGGGCAGCTTATATAGTGTTCACCAAATTTTGACTCGACTTTTTCAATATTTTCATATAATTTTAAAAAGTTATAGCATTCTTGATTTTGTTTCTGATGCTCATCGAGTAAAGTGTTATTATATTCTCCTAAAAACTCTTCAATATCCATCTTAATAGTTCAACATTCGGGAATACACTAACCACTAACCAAACTCTGGTGCAATTTCCCCTTCCCCTTTTAGATTTTGTATAGAACATACCAGATTCTTATAAAATTGTCTGCTACCTAGTAGATTTTGGATTTTGGTTCTCGGCACAGTTTTGGAGATATGAATTTTTTAAAATCACTATATACCCTAACTAATTTTTTAACAGATATTTATATACCGATTTTTTATATAGAACATATGGATTTATATAAGGCTTACACATCAGGAAATGCATAAAATCTTGGATTTTTCTTTGGAACATACTGTTACAAGATTCTAATAAAATTTTCTTCTGCCTGTTAGATTTTGTATGGAACATTCTGTTACCGGTTTCTTACCAGATTCTTATAAAATTTTCTTTCGCTTGTTAGATTTTGTATGGAACATACTATTATCAGATTCTTATACAATTTTCTTCTACTTTTTAAATTGTGAACTGAACATGGTTATGGAACATGTTATGGTTATTATATTTTGTATAGAATATACTGCAACCAAATTCTTATAGCCTTTCATTTTGCTGCTATCTATTTTCAGATATTATATAATGTGCATTCATCTAGAACAAAAATCTATAGCTCGGTTTGGTCACATATGAATTTATATAAGGTTTATAAGGAAATGCAGTTACCAGATTCTTATAAAATTTTCTTCCACCTGTAAGATTATGTATGGAGCATACTGTTGCCAGAAATCTTCTTCTTTACAGTTTACTCACAGCTAATTATAATCTCCCATACGTGCAAATTGTCCAAGTGAACCCAAGAGCAGACACTTTCGGTTTCAAAGGTTAAGGTGACGTCAGAGGTCAAGACAATGTGCCAAATACATATAAATAGTAGTTTCATAACTTGTTTTTTTCAATTGATATTTTGCTCATTACCCAAACAGATCACTGTTTCTTGGCAAGCTAATTACGCAATAATTTCAACATGAGCTCTAAGGACACTACAAACCTTCTAAAGCCTACGGATGAAAGGAGTAAAGAATATTCATATAAGGCTCAGTCTACATCTATGAAATCGATGCTTTCCAGAAATAAAGAAGAAAGTTTTTCATCCAAAAACGAGTCGACTGTCCCCTACCAACAGGTCGAGAAATTAGGATATTCCAACAAAGATCGCAAAAAGTAAAGATGGAGAGATGTTATTTGTGAAAGTGGTGCACCACGAACCTTTTAACGCCACATTGGTGTAAAGGCATAAGAAATATTCATTATAAGGATCAATCTATATCTATGAAATCTTGGCCTTGCTGAACTAAAGAAAAAAGACTTTAGACTTAAGCTATAATACAATTAAAACAAATTATTTCAATAAATGGCATTATAACCATGATACAATTTTTATTTACAATACATATTTTAGACTAGGCTAGACTTAATATATTTTCTCCGGCACACATCGCTTAATAGTGATAATTGAAGCAAGAAGCATTATTGCTCACACCGTGTGTCGCTTTCAGCCATATTTGTTGTTTGCAGATGAAGTGAACCTACTTTCCTTATGCAATCCATTGGTATCACTTTTGATATATATCATGAAGCTTTCTTAATCATATTATGTAATTTTTTCAGACTTGGTAAGATTTAAAGATGAATAAATAATACTTCCATATCCTACTAGAATTATATCATTCCAAATACCCACTCTCAACATCGGGGTCTACACTATTGAACTTGAAGCATTATCAACTTTTTTTCGACCTTTCTGATACTCATAAAGCACTATTTCGAGGAGATAAATACCAAATACCATCCATCCAAACTTTTAAAGTAATACATAGCTTACAGTACCTACTCTCAACCCCCTACCACGAGCATCACTATGAACTTAGAGAATTATCAAATATCCGGCGAGATTGCTGATTAGGATTTTACTGCTTATTCATAGCTCCCATACAACTTCCACTACTCACCTCAGACAACATATCATACTACATTAATATTATAACACAGCGTTCTTCTATCAAAGCTTTTAATTTGACCCACTCTCAACTTAATGTTAAGTAAACAATGCACCTGCCCCAATAGTATGAAGATAAAAATATCATATTCTTATCAGCTTCATGTGAACTATTTTTTTAGATATAGATATCAATCAAATCTCATAACAGCATAACTGCTTGATTTACAAAAAATCCTGCTACCTTCATATGCTCACCACAAGATGAAATTAACAAGTGCTTATCTAGCCACCGAGTCAACTTAAAGAAAACATTGCTGCTGGAGGCTAAAAAGTGTAAACCTTAAGATTTAAAGGTACACAAATAACACTATCCTCTTCCACACTCTTCACTGAAGCTTTCATACCTACTAGATTAATATTATGTCAAAAACCATCCATCAAAACTTGCAATTTAAATCAGTTTGTTATTTAATTCGAATGTATTTGCTTATGCAAGAAGTTATATTATATTTCAAGCTCATTACACCTGGTCACCGAAAATTTTACTAATTTATATTACTCATCTAAGTCGGCATATCATCCTACATTAATATGATAGCTCGTTAATGCATTTAATTAACCCATTCTCAAGCTAATGATAATATGTAACTTTTTCAGATGTGGCTACTCAAACCACTTTCAGGCTAGGCTAACAAGTTCCTCTAGAAAGATTCCGTGTGGCAACACTGGTCATGTCATTACACCTTATCACCAAAAATTTGAAGAAAAGTCTTTTACTATACCCAAACAACTTCCATTACTCATCTAAGACAAGATATCATACTACATTTATATCGTAACACCACCTTCTTTCTTCAAAACATTTAATTAAACCCAGTCTCAACCTAATGGTAAGAAAATAATGTGATCACCCCAATAGTATGAAGATAAAATAATCATATTCTTATCAGCTTCATGTGAACTATAATATCGGGGATCAATCAAATCTCATAACAGTGTGACTGATTGAGAAATTTTATTGAAAATAAAAAACAATTCTTCATAAAATGTAATACTTTTCAATACAAACTCCTAGATATAAAAAAATCATTAATCACTCAATTTGTCTGCTTTACTCGGCTATATTTGTTTACGCAAGATATCAAATTACCAGCCACCTGGCAACCTTTTCTAATGCTTTAATTTCCATTACGTTTAATGATTTCATGTGTCTTACCATCCCAAGCAGCCGTGATCTATTTTTAGATATCGAATATCATAGCATGATCACTCTTGTTTATAAAGACACGTACAGACCACAACTTACGTTATAGTTTTTTTCAGCAAAAGGCATTTTCAATTATAACTTCCACTACTCATCTACAACATCACATCCTACAGATTAATATCAGTTGTTGTTGTTATTTTCAGCTAAAGAAATTAGGAATCTTTCGTAATTCGCTCAATTTGTATACTTTACTCGTCTGCTGTGTGAATTTGTTTACATTATTCGACTGCGAATTTGTTGGCATCAAATTAGAAGCATTACACCTGAAGAGGAAAATTAGGTATTTACAAATTTCCATTACTTATCTAAGTGAACATATCTACCTACATTCGCCCCGACCAGCTTCGCCTGATATATTTTTAGGTATATGATTACATGGTGCAGTCTTGTTTATAAAAGACATCTACAGATAAATATAATCAAATCTTTAATCCACAACTTAAGTGATAGTTGTTGTTGTTTTTTCCGTTTTTCAGCTACTAATATTAATTACAGCTGAGGAGGTAAGATCGCTTATATCTCGAACCATAGCCCGTAGAGAATTTCTGATGAAAATTTTACCCCCCTAGTACTAATACTATTGGCATGAACAAAAAAAATATCATAGGGTTAACTTGAATTAGTACTACTACTATTAATTATACCCGAAAAGGTAAGATCGCTAATATCTCGAAACCCATAGCGACTTTTCAATACACATACACACACACACACACACACACCTACATCGAAAATTTAATTTCTATTACTTTATATTTCTTAACATCCCAAGCAACCGTGATCAATTTTTAGATATTGAATATCATAGCATGATCACTCTGGTTTATAATATTTACAGCTACGATCTCCGAGATGACAAATAAGTGAACTCCAGAAATAAAATCGAAATCCTATGCTATTTCCCTATGCTGAAGAATGCTGAAAGTGATCTCGTATCCCCAAAACTCGAGATGAAGAATAAGCGAACTCCAGAAACAAAATCGGAATCCTATGCTATTTCCCTATGCTGGAGAGTGCTGAAAGTAATCTCATATCCCCAAGCCCGAGATGAACACCATATGTAGTACCGACTAATGCCGCTAGGGGACCTTTCTCAAGAAATGGTGCTTGCACTCGAAAAAGTAACTGTGACTTTTCAATACACGCACCCCCAGGACCCAATAATAATAATAATTTGCTAATAAATCATTAATGGTATCATGTTGTGAAATTATAATGATGCTGATATCTACAACAGCACTTGAAAACAACAAAACCAAGATGACGTTATGCTGATATATATAACTTCCCCGCTAGTAAAAGAAAACAGCAAAACCACAGAAACAAAATCGAAATCCTATGCTATTTCCCTATGCTGGAGAGTGCTTAAAGTGGTCTCGTATCCCTCAAAGTGGTCTCGTATCCCCAACATCCAAGACATAAACTAGGACATCCAAGACACAAACCCACATTTAGTATGGATTTACAGCACCTAGCGACGGTGGCGCCATCTGTTGCGAAATCCTGGAGGCTCAAAAAGTGATCCAGAACCGGCATAGCTTATCTACTATTACTATGTATACTAAGATTCTCAATACATTTGTGTTTTCTCTAATCTTTTATTTTTACAAAGTGTATGTACATTTGATTAAATTTTTTATTTGCATTTCTTATAGTTGATATTTATGCTATTGTTCAATTTTAGATTCAAAACTTTTCCAAAACGTTTTATTAGTAAAAACTTACATACATACATATATGTAGGACGCTACATACACTATATTTATGAAACTTTATTTCATATTAATGTAGAATTTTTACCTAATATGATGAATTACGCACAACAGCATGAATATTTAAGACGTTTAGTAGAATCTGATGATGAAGAGGAGGTATTGGATTATATCGATGATGAGTCAGATGAAGAATTATTGCCATCAGCAGTGCAGGAAATGAACGAGAAAGATTCGGATATTGAAGATGTTCGTCAATATGATTGCATTCGAACGAAATGGCCCACGAAAATAGTGAAGACAGCGACGAAGAATCTAGTCACAATACCACAGAAAGGTCGAGCATTCAGGACAACGTTTTACGTGGTAGAGATGGGACTATATGACGCCCAAACCCTACCAACGTCCGAACTTTAAACCATAATATTCTTCGACAAAGAGCAGGTCCAATTCGACCCTCTTTTCTGCTTTGGACACCTTCAAATGTATTTTTAATGATGTAATGTGCAACATAATTATAAAGGAGAGGAATATGAAGGCAAACAGAATTTATGCTCAGCAAAATAGTGAGCATCCAGAATGCCACCAATAGCTTTGAAAATTGTAACTACAGAAGAATTTGATTCCTATTTAGGGATTCTTATAACTGCAGATGTACGTCATTCGAATGACGAGCAGCTATAGAAAACAACAGCCTATCCGTTGTATCGCGCGAGTATGGGTGTGAACTGTTTTTTTCAATAATACTTTTCTTACGATTCGATAATCCTGCAACCCGAGGACTTCGTCTGGGAAAGGATAAAGCGGCCGCTATATCAGAAATATTTCTGCTATTGAACAACAACTTGCGTTCCCATTACGTGCCATCAGAAAGTGTTGTTTTCGATGAGCTGCTTTTTCCATATAGAGGCAGAACACGATCACACAATACATGCCATCTAAGCCTGCAAAATATGGCATAAAAGTTTAGTGAGTTTGCGATGCTTCAAATTCATACCCAATTACTGGTCAAATATATACAGGGAAGCAGTTATCTGGCAGAGAAATAAATCAAGGAGAGCGCGTTGTGAAAGACTTGTGTATAAGATTTAAAGGAAGCGGAAGGAACATTGTTGGTGACAACATTTTTACATCATTTCCACTTGCACGTTTGCTGAAATCGTGAAATCTTTCTATTGTCGGCACGTTAAAGAAGAATAAGCCGTATATACCTAAGGAAATGCTGCCATCCAATTCGCGAAAATAAAAGAAAACCTAAAGAAATGCATTATTACAACAGCACGAAAGGTGGAGTAGATAACATGGATAAATTGCTTGAACGCTATTCTACTAAAAGGGGGACACAAAGATGGCCTGTGGGTTTTTTTTATAATATTCTTGGCATTGCATGTGTGGCTGTTTACAAGATTTATTCGGAAAATCTTCCTGCTGGCTCAAATCGGACACACCACAGCCGGATTTTCTGACAAGACTTGGGAAGGCAACTGGCGTTACAACATATTAGGACGCGGTGTACCAATGTAAATACTACAAGAGACTTCGAAAGCAGAACTGAAATTGAATGTATGCTAGGAAGGCCAATTCTGTGGCAACTACCTGAAGAATCAGCTGCAAGAACTTCTCGAGACAGTAGTGTACGTACCGCACAGACAGGAAAATGTTATGTCTGTCTAAAGACCAGTCCAAAAAGACGATATGCCACCAGAAAGTGCTATTGCACCTGTAACAAGCCCATATGTGGCCCACACACAATACCGTAAATAAATTCCATTAATGTAACCAATTTATAATATTGTAAGTAAATATTTTTATTATGTGAAAAAAAAAACACTTTATTATAGATTTACATGTTCGTTTGCATTATATTTCCTTATTTTTTCCTCCAACTTAAGTTTATTAACCAACTACGTGATAACGTTTCTCATATAAAATTTCTGGCTCCCCGGATAGCCTGGGTGTGTTAACTACGGATAAAGATGTTTAAATTCAAAAAGCCAAAATATTATAAATTTTTTAATTTTTTTATTTGTTTTATAGATCGACATATCCCAAGAAACTCTGGGGTGACATGAATCCTCGAGCCAGTATATTTCTACTAACAGTTTTTACAGGAAACGAAAGTCAAAATTGCTACCCGGGTGGCCGGGTGTTGTATACACAAGGGTTAAACTCTTTGTAAAATATAAATGGCTCGCTTTGCTGTTCCAATTAAATTTAAATAGAAACTTAATTTCCATTACTATATTATTATTGCAGAAAACAGGCTTTTAGCAGGCTCTACAAGTTACTCCGGCTACTGTTCTTTCGTACAGACACAGACAGGTGCAGTCCAGGAATATTTGATTCGCATATGTTACAACGTTTACCTTGCCATGCATATTAAAGGCTGTGAACAAGGAACAAGGTAAGGGTGATTAATTACGTTAACGCCTATCAGGGGAGGACCTTGCCATGCAAGGCACTCTGTCAAGACCGTCCGTACGAGACGAAGAGTCACATCCTGCCCGAGGTGTTCCTGCACAGGCAGCTGGTGGACATCCCCTGGGGTGCAGCTGGCTACCTGACTGAATACGGCCGATCTAGAGAGGAAAACTCGATAAAACCCGCAATCCCAGGTGTAAACAATCGTGCCTATGGGATGAATGGCACTGCGTGAGTGTGTATTATAACGATGGACTCCGGATACCAGGCGACCTCCGGTTTCAACCTCAGCCTTATCTCGGCATGCCGGCTCTGCTGAGATGGACCAACCTTTCCGAGCATACTCGTGGGACCAAAATTGATAAGTCCGTTTTTTCTGAGGGAGGTGCACCTCTAAATGTACCAAAAACCCAATCCGGGGCTCTTAACGAACCCGAAAATTTCCAGGACATTACAAGTCCTTCATCTGACGGCGATGCGATGGATACACTCCCCCTAGACGAGGAGGATCTCCTTAGATCACCAGACCATAGCCAACAGGACAGCGGGAATACTGAAGTTCCCACATCCAAAGAGCGCAAGCCAAAGCTCAGTGGCGCGACCAAAAAAAGGTTTAAATGGCTTTTAAAACATGGCCACACAGAGGCAGAGGCTAGAAGGATTGCTGCACTTCAGATAGAACAGCGGAATGAGGAGAGTCTTAAAAAACGGACTCGCTCTGACGACTCTTCTCCTAAAGTGGAGCAACCTAGCGCTAAACGCAGCAAGGCAGTAACGGAGAATCCTTCAAAGAAGCACGTCTCCCAGCCTTTGCGTAAGCAGCCCTCCTATAAAGAGGTTGCAGAGAGCGTTCGGGTGGGTATTCTTCCCGTCGGTTATCCCGAGGTGGCACTCAACATGGATCAATTGAAATCCGTACAGAGTGCTATCTTGAGAGAAATCGCGGCTAGAAAACAAAGCCCCCTGAAGCCAAGATTCCTGGGCTCCACATTTAGACCAGGGTGGATGGTCCTCAACTGCCTCAATCAGGACACCGTGACGTGGCTAAAAGGTGTAGTTGGGGAGCTAAAACCCTGGGAAGGAGCCAACCTTGTCCTGGTCGAGGAAAGTGAAATTCCTCGCCCACAAGTTCTTGTGGGATACTTTCCGAACAGCGCTGAGGACCCTACGGACTTGATTCTCGACTACATCGAGGGTCAGAACGCTGGGTTAAAGGTGTCAGAGTGGATTGTGTTACGCAAGACACAAAAACCTAGTGTAACGGAGCTAACCTTCTCCGTGGACCATACGTCCATGGAGGAGCTAAAAAAGGCTCATTACACAATTGGGTACAAGTTCGGCTCAGTCCAACTTAGGCCCAAGGGTGGGGCAGTAAAGACTGTGTCGGAGGCTGGGGATGGCCAAGGTCAACCAGCAGGCCTAAACTTTCCGTCAAGGCTAAGGCTGGCCCCGGTAAGACAGTCGGAACTGCAGAGGCTAAACCGGGGACTTCCGCAAAGAAGTCCGAAGGAAACAAGAAGAAGCCTCCTCCTGTCCGTGCGAAGCAGGGCAAAAAAGGAAATCCGAAAGGATCTCCTATCAAGGCTGCTAGCGGCCATAAAAAGCCATCTTAGTCATGGCTAATCACCATTTAAGTTGCCTCCAGATAAATCTCCATCATGCCAAAGCGGCATCAGATGTGCTTAGCAGGAGATTTGTCTCGGAGAAACTTAGTCTGGCGCTCATACAGGAGCCTTGGGTACCTCAAGGTCGCATCAAAGGACTTCCCACAAAATCATGTAAGTTAATTTATAGTAATGAGCATGAATATCCCAGGGCAGCATTGCTGCTCAACACTAATCTAAATTTTATTCCTCTTTCGCAGTTCATCTCGAGGGACGTAGTTGCAGTAGCTCTCGAGGTACCAACTCTGGGAGGTAGTCACGAGGTAGTAGTGACCTCAGTCTATTTTCCTGGAGAGGCGGATACACTACCTCCTACAGAGCTAAAAAAGCCCATCAGCTACTGCAAACGAAGAGGAAAACAATTTATTGTTGGATGCGATGCGAACGCACATCACACGCTATGGGGCAGCACGGATACCAACATCAGGCTTGAGTACCTCCACGATTTTATGATATCTAATAATTTAGAGATACTAAATCGAGGTAATAAGCCAACCTTTATGAACACTATCAGACAAGAGGTCCTGGACCTAACACTTGCCAGTATGTTCATAAGCACAAAAATAAGCAGGTGGCACGTATCGAACGAGATTTCCATGTCCGATCACAGACATATCAGGTTCGATATAGAAGCTGCACTTAACTCAAGTCTAGAGTACCGAATCCCTAAATTAACTAACTGGGAACTCTATCGACAACATCTTAAGGCTGTAGTTAACTCTCCCGGCAGTAGCATTAGCACAACGGAGGAGTTGGACTCAGCCACTACGCAGCTACAAACGGCTGTACTGACTTCATTCGAACACAGCTGCCCTCTGAAGCAAAAGACTTGTAATCGGCAGGTACCTTGGTGGAATAGGGAACTGAGTTTGAAAAGAAAAGAAGTCAGGAAACTTTTTAACAGAGCCAAGCTCTCCGGTACCTGGGGAGAATATAAAAAGGCTCTAACGGAATATAACATAGAATTAAGAAGATCAAAAAGAAGAACCTGGCGGACCTTCTGCGATGGCATAGATCAATTGCCCGCAGCTACCAGGCTCCATAAGGTACTTTCGAAGGATCACACGAATGGTATATGCTCCCTTCAAAAAGAAGATGGGAACTATACCGAGAGTTGTGAGGAAACAGTCAGGCTCTTATTAGAAACTCACTTCCCCGACTCTACCAGTCCCGCTCAAGGAATAGTAGCTCCAGACCCAATTGAGGTGGGCAATTACAGGGTCTCTAACAGGGGTAAGAGACTTGCGGGAAGAATCTTCACTCCTAACAAGGTTAGATGGGCCGTTGGTACGTTTAAACCCTTTAAATCTGCTGGAGGGGACGGCATCTTTCCTGCCTTACTACAGCAAGGGGTTGAAGAAATACTTTTTCCACTACAAAACATCTTTCGAGCCAGTTATGCTCTGGGGTATATTCCCCAATGCTGGAGAGACGTCAGGGTGGTATTTATACCCAAAGCAGGAAAAAGAGCTAGCTCTCTAGCCAAATCGTTCCGACCCATTAGTCTCTCGTCATTTTTACTTAAATCCATGGAAAAAATCCTAGACCTACATATTCGAAGTGAAGTTTTGATTAAATCACCACTTTATTCTAAGCAATTCGCTTATCAAACAGGCAAGTATACCGAGACTGCCATCCACACTTTGGTTAAAGACCTCGAAAAAGCTCTTGAAGCAAAAGAGGTGGCCTTATGTGCATTTGCAGACATAGAAGGTGCTTTTGATAACACCTCCTTCGAAGCAATTAAATCAGCTGCCGAGGACAAGGGCTTCGAGCCCCCCACGGTTAACTGGATAGACTCCATGCTTAGAAGCAGGAGGATAACTACTACTCTGGGAAACTGTTCAGTCACGATCACTCCAGCTAAAGGCTGCCCACAAGGAGGAGTTCTCTCTCCACTCCTATGGTCGATCGTGATTGATGATCTCTTAGAGAAGCTGCCCAGTTCGGGTTTTACCGTACAAGGCTACGCGGATGACCTAGTAGTCACGATACGGGGCAAGCATGACCAAGTCATATCCGACCTCATGCAAAAAGCCCTTTATAAAGTCCGCACGTGGTGCTTAACCAAAGGCCTCAGTGTAAACCCAAAAAAAAACGGTTATCGTTCCGTTCACGAGAAGATCAAAGCTTTCACTAAAGGCTCCTCTGCTCGATAACTCGGAATTGATATTTTCAGAAGAAGTCAAATATCTGGGGGTCACCTTAGATAAGAAACTTTCCTGGAATTCGCATCTATCTAGAGTGACGGAAAGAGCGATAGGATCTCTCTACACGTGCGTCGCTTCATTGGCAGAACATGGGGTCTGAAGCCAAAAATGATGTACTGGATGTACACCACGGTTGTTAGACCCATGGTCACCTATGCAGCCCTCGCATGGTGGCCAAAAACTAATGAAAAGAAGGCTGAGGCTCTGCTTCAAAAAACACAACGGCTTGCCTGTCTAGGAATAACTGGTGCCATGAGGACCTGTCCTACAGCAGCCATGGAAGCCTTACTAAACCTTCCACCCCTACATCTGCAGGTGAAAAAGGAAGCAATCTCCAGTGCTATAAGACTGCAAAAGGAGAAACAGTTAAAACCAGGGAATCTGGTTGGTCATTTAAGTATCTTAAAACAGATACTCTTTGAGCAAATGACGACAATATCTGATATAATCACACCCAAGGTGGATTTTGTGAGACCATTCGATGTGGTTTTGGGAAACCGACAGCAATGGCGTTCCACTAAACCGTCCTTTCATCAAGGATCGATGGTGTGGTATACAGACGGTTCAAAAACGAACAGTGGAGTCGGACTGGGCGTATACGGCCCCAGATGCCATATATCAAAGGCCCTGGGCTTTACCCCTACCGTATTCCAGGCCGAGGTATTGGCCATAGAAGAATGCGCCAATACCTGCATTAAAAGAGCCATAAATGGCTCAACTATTAATATTCTCTCGGACAGTCAAGCTGCCCTCAAGGCCTTAAAGTCCTACACCATCAAGTCAGGGATAGTCTGGGAGTGTCTACAAACCCTAAAAGATTTATCAAGAGGAAACAAAGTTATCCTCATGTGGGTACCTGGACATGAGGGCCATAAATGCAACGAAATTGCTGATGGCCTAGCCAAAAGAGGAGCGGAAACTCCCTTTGTCGGACCGGAGCCATTTTGTGGCACCTCAAAATGTTACCTCAAAGCTGCCCTAAATAACTGGGAGAACAAACAAAAATCCCTATACTGGGAAAGGCTACAAGGACTTCGTCAGGCAAAAAGTTTATCGACACCTCTGGAGGAAAAACAAAAGAACTATTACTCCTCAAGAAAACAGAGCTCAAAATAATTACAGAACTCTTCTCAGGCCATTGCCCCTTGAGGTATCACCTTAACAAGATGGGCTTGGCTGAGACTTCATCCTGCCGCTTTTGCCAGGATGCTCATGAAACCTCGGAGCATCTGCTCTGCAACTGCGAAGCATTGACCAGGCGGAGATTACTCCATCTCGAACATGCTTTTCCTACACCTAACTACGTACGGAACCTCAATCCCAGAAAGATCCTAGACTTTATTAACAGTCTGAACCTAGAAAGGGAATAAATTCAACGGGGACTCACAATAGATCTTTTAGGTCGCGGTGATTGCGAGGCTGTTTTTTTTTTCTACACACCCCTCTACGAATCTAATCTAATCTAAAATCCAAAATCTACTGGGTAGCAGACAATTTTATAAGAATCTGGTATGTTCTATACAAAATCTAAAAGGGGAAGGGGAAATTGCACCAGAGTTTGGTTATGCTGAACTATTAAGATGGATATTGAAGAGTTTTTAGGAGAATATAATAACATTTTACTCGATGAGCATAAGAAACAAATTCAAGAATGCTATAACTTTTTAAAATTATATGAAAATATTGAAAAAGTCGAGTCAAAATTTGGTGAACACTATATAAGCTGCCCTTGGTCAAGAGATGATTCGACGGATGGACCAGATACATGTGTATGTTGTGGTGTTGCTAGATGCCTAATACAAGTTGTGAAGCTATATAAATTCTACCAAACATTGACAAAAAGTAATTAAGAGGCATGCCTTAAAAAGTGCGATTTAACTTAGCACTAAAAATTCTCATTTTGTATACTTGGGGAGCTCATAAAGGATCATGTAAACTTACACTGTATGCAGATGTTGATTTCAACAACAGATTCATCAAACACAGGAAATTCTGATTACATACAGCTCTGTACCATAAGATTATAAGAATTAATACTTTTTAATTTTTAATAAATGATATTTTATATATGGCCTTCTTTTATTCAATTTCCCATACTAAGTCCGCAACTCCCGAATAATGTTTGACCACTACAAAGGGTGGTGGTAGCGGTGGGTGGTGGTGGGTGGTGGTGGTGGTGGTGGGTGATGATGGTGGGTGGTGGTGGTGGGTGGTGGTGTGGGAGGTGGCATTGGTTGTGGTGGTGGGTGCCTTTTCTTTAGTTCAGCAAGGCCAAGATTTCATAGATATAGATTGATCTTTATAATGAATATTTCTTATGCCTTTACACCAATGTGGCGTTAAAAGGTTCGCGGTGCACCACTTTCACAAATAACATCTCTCCATCTTTACTTTTTGCGATATTTGTTCGAATATCCTGATTTCTCGACCTGTTGGTAGGGGACAGTCGACTCGTTTTTGGATGAAAAACTTTCTTCTTTATTTCTGGAAAGCATCGATTTCATAGATGTAGACTGAGCCTTATATGAATATTCTTTACTCCTTTCATCCGTAGGCTTTAGAAGGTTTGTAGTGTCCTTAGAGCTCATGTTGAAATTATTGCGTAATTAGCTTGCCAAGAAACAGTGATCTGTTTGGGTAATGAGCAAAATATCAATTGAAAAAAAACAAGTTATGAAACTACTATCTATATGAATTTGGCACATTGTCTTGACCTCTGACGTCACCTTAACCTTTGAAACCGAAAGTGTCTGCTCTTGGGTTCACTTGGATGATGAGTAGTGCAAGTTGTATGGGAGATTATAATTAGCTGTGAGTAAACTGTAAAGAAGAAGATTTCTGGTAACAGTATGCTCCATACATAATCTTACAGGTGGAAGAAAATTTTATAAGAATCTGGTAACTGCATTTCCTTATAAACCTTATATAAATTCATATGTGACCAAACCGAGCTATAGATTTTTGTTCTAGATGAATGCACATTATATAATATCTGAAAATAGATAGCAGCAAAATGAAAGGCTATAAGAATTTGGTTGCAGTATATTCTATACAAAATATAATAACCATACGAAAATTTTATAAGAATCTGGTACCATGTTCAGTTCACAATTTAAAAAGTAGAAGAAAATTGTATAAGAATCTGATAATAGTATGTACCATACAAAATCTAACAAGCGAAAGAAAATTTTATAAGAATCTGGTAAGGATCCGGTAACAGAATGTTCCATACAAAATCTAACAGGCAGAAGAAAATTTTATTAGAATCTTGTAACAGTATGTTCCAAAGATAAATCCAAGATTTTATGCATTTCCTGATGTGTAAGCCTTATATAAATCCATATGTTCTATATAAAAAATCGGTATATAAATATCTGTTAAAAAATTAGTTAGGGTATATAGTGATTTAAAAAAATTCATATCTCCAAAACGGTGCCGAGAACCAAAATCCAAAATCTACTAGGTAGCAGACAATTTTATAAGAATCTGGTATGTTCTATACAAAATCTAAAAGGGGAAGGGAAGATTGCACCAGAGTTTGGTTAGTGGTTAGTGTATTCCCGAATGCTGAACTGTTAAGATGGATATTGAAGAGTTTTTAGGAGAATATAATAACATCTTACTCATTGAGCATAAGAAACAAATTCAAGAATGCTATAACTTTTTATAATTATATGAAAATATTGAAAAAGTCGAGTCAAAATTTGGTGAACACTATATAAGCTGCCCTTGGTCAAGAGATGATTCAACGGATGGACCAGATACATGTGTATGTTGTGGTGTTGCTAGATGACTAAAACAAGTTGTGAAGCTATATAAATTCTACCAAACATTGACAAAAAGTAATTACGAGGCATGCCTTAAAAAGTGCGATTTAACTTAGCACTAGAAATTCTCATTTTGTATACTTGGAGAGCACATAAAGGATCATGTAAACTTACACTGTATGCAGATGTTGATTTCAACAACAGATTCATCAAACACAGGAAATTTCGATTACATACAGCTCTGTACCATAAGATTATAAGAATTAATACTTTTTAATTTGTAATAAATGATATTTTATATATGGCCTTCTTTTTATTCAATTTCCCATACTAACTCCGGAACTCCCGAATAATGTTTGACCACTACAATGGGTGGTGGTAGCGGTGGGTGGTGGTGGGTGGTGGTGGTGGTGGTGGGTGGTGGTGGTGGGTGGGTGGTGGTGGGTGGTGGTGGGGGTGGGGGTGGTGGTGGGGGGTGGTGGTATTGGTTGTGGTGGTGGGTGCCTGGTCTTGGATGGTGCTTGAAACGGATATTTGACGCGTGGCATCAATTTGACGCTGACCTCTGACGTCACTTTTACCTATGAGACCAACCGGAAGTGAGCTCAGATAACAGCTTAACAGATTTTGAAACAGCTCTGATATCAGCTTAACAGCTTTTCAATCAGCTCTGATAACAGCTTAACAGCTTTTAAACAGCTCTGATAACAGCTTAACAGCTTTTAAAACAGCTCTGATAACAGCTTAACAGATTTTCAAACAGCTCTGATAACAGCTTAACAGCTTTTAAAACAGCTCTGATAACAGCTTAACAGCTTTTAAAACAGCTCTGATAACAGCTTAACAGCTAATAAAACAGTTCTGATAACAGCTTAACAGCTTATAAAACAGGTCTGATAACAGCTTAACAGCTTTTAAAACAGGTCAGATAACACCTTAACAGCTTATAAAACAGGTCTGATAACAGCTTAACAGCTTTTAAAACAGGTCTGGTAACAGCTTAACAGCTTATAAAACAGCTCTGATAACAGCTTAACAGCTTCTCAAACAGCTCTGATAACAGCTTAACAGCTTTTAATCAGCTCTGATAACAGCTTAACAGCTTTTAAAATAGCTCTGATAACAGCTTTTCAAACAGGTCTGATAACAGCTTAACAGCTTTTAAAGCAGCTCTGATAACAGCTTAACAGCTTTTAAAACAGGTCTGCTAACAGCTTAACAACTCACAAAACAGCTTTTTCAGCTCATCCACAGATAGAAGGGTAGACCCTAGAGTAGTCAGCGTCAAAGTGATGCCACGCGTCAAATATACGTTTCAAGCGCCCCCTCCACCACAAAATCGCACTTTTTAAGGCATGCCTCGTAATTACTTTTTGTCAATGTTTGGTAGAATTTATATAGCTTCACAACTTGTTTTAGGCATCTAGCAACACCACAACATACACATGTATCTGGTCCATCCGTTGAATCATCTCTTGACCAAGGGCAGCTTATATAGTGTTCACCAAATTTTGACTCGACTTTTTCAATATTTTCATATAATTTTAAAAAGTTATAGCATTCTTGATTTTGTTTCTTATGCTCATCGAGTAAAGTGTTATTATATTCTCCTAAAAACTCTTCAATATCCATCTTAATAGTTCAACATTCGGGAATACACTAACCACTAACCAAACTCTGGTGCAATTTCCCCTTCCCCTTTTAGATTTTGTATAGAACATACCAGATTCTTATAAAATTGTCTGCTACCTAGTAGATTTTGGATTTTGGTTCTCGGCACCGTTTTGGAGATATGAATTTTTTTAAATCACTATATACCCTAACTAATTTTATAACAGATATTTATATACCGATTTTTTATATAGAACATATGGATTTATATAAGGCTCACACATCAGGAAATGCATAAAATCTTGGATTTTTCTTTGGAACATACTGTTACAAGATTCTAATAAAATTTTCTTCTGCCTGTTAAATTTTGTATGGAACATTCTGTTACCGGATTCTTACCAGATACTTATAAAATTTTCTTTCGCTTGTTAGATTTTGTATGGAACATACTATTATCAGATTCTTATACAATTTTCTTCTACTTTTTAAATTGTGAACTGAACATGGTACCAGATTCTTATAAAATTTTCTTATGGTTAATATATTTTGTATAGAATATACTGCAACCAAATTCTTATAGCCTTTCATTTTGCTGCTATCTATTTTCAGATATTATATAATGTGCATTCATCTAGAACAAAAATCTATAGCTCGGTTTGGTCACATATGAATTTATATAAGGTTTATAAGGAAATGCAGTTACCAGATTCTTATAAAATTTTCTTCCACCTGTAAGATTATGTATGGAGCATACTGTTACCAGAAATCTTCTTCTTTACAGTTTACTCACAGCTAATTTTAATCTCCCATACAACTTGCACTACTCATCATCCAAGTGAACCCAAGAGCAGACACTTTCGGTTTCAAAGGTTAAGGTGACGTCAGAGGTCAAGACAATGTGCCAAATTCATATAAATAGTAGTTTCATAACTTGTTTTTTTTTTCAATTGATATCTTGCTCATTACCCAAACAGATCCCTGTTTCTTGGCAAGCTAATTACGCAATAATTTCAACATGAGCTCTAAGGACACTACAAACCTTCTAAAGCCTACGGATGAAAGGAGTAAAGAATATTCATATAAGGCTCAGTCTACATCTATGAAATCGATGCTTTCCAGAAATAAAGAAGAAAGTTTTTCATCCAAAAACGAGTCGACTGTCCCCTACCAACAGGTCGAGAAATTAGGATATTCCAACAAAGATCGCAAAAAGTAAAGATGGAGAGATGTTATTTGTGAAAGTGGTGCACCACGAACCTTTTAACGCCACATTGGTGTAAAGGCATAAGAAATATTCATTATAAGGATCAATCTATATCTATGAAATCTTGGCCTTGCTGAACTAAAGAAAAAAGACTTTAGACTTAAGCTATAATACAATTAAAACAAATTATTTCAATAAATGGCATTATAACCATGATACAATTTTTATTTACAATACATATTTTAGACTAGGCTAGACTTAATATATTTTCTCCGGCACACATCGCTTAATAGTGATAATTGAAGCAAGAACGATTATTGCTCACACCGTGTGTCGCTTTCAGCCATATTTGTTGTTTGCAGATGAAGTGAACCTACTTTCCTTATGCAATCCATTGGTATCACTTTTGATATATATCATGAAGCTTTCTTAATCATATTATGTAATTTTTTCAGACTTGGTAAGATTTAAAGATGAATAAATAATACTTCCATATCCTACTAGAATTATATCATTCCAAATACCCACTCTCAACATCGGGGTCTACACTATTGAACTTGAAGCATTATCAACTTTTTTTCGACCTTTCTGATACTCATAAAGCACTATTTCGAGGAGATAAATACCAAATACCATCCATCCAAACTTTTAAAGTAATACATAGCTTACAGTACCTACTCTCAACCCCCTACCACGAGCATCACTATGAACTTAGAGAATTATCAAATATCCGGCGAGATTGCTGATTAGGATTTTACTGCTTATTCATAGCTCCCATACAACTTCCACTACTCACCTCAGACAACATATCATACCACATTAATATTATAACACAGCGTTCTTCTATCAAAGCTTTTAATTTGACCCACTCTCAACTTAATGTTAAGTAAACAATGCACCTGCCCCAATAGTATGAAGATAAAAATATCATATTCTTATCAGCTTCATGTGAACTATTTTTTTAGATATAGATATCAATCAAATCTCATAACAGCATAACTGCTTGATTTACAAAAAATCCTGCTACCTTCATATGCTCACCACAAGATGAAATTAACAAGTTCTTATCTAGCCACCGAGTCAACTTAAAGAAAACATTGCTGCTGGAGGCTAAAAAGTTTAAACCTTAAGATTTAAAGGTACACAAATAACACTATCCTCTTCCACACTCTTCACTGAAGCTTTCATACCTACTAGATTAATATTATGTCAAAAACCATCCATCAAAACTTGCAATTTAAATCAGTTTGTTATTTAATTCGAATGTATTTGCTTATGCAAGAAGTTATATTATATTTCAAGCTCATTACACCTGGTCACCGAAAATTTTACTAATTTATATTACTCATCTAAGTCGGCATATCATGCTACATTAATATGATAGCTCGTTAATGCATTTAATTAACCCATTCTCAAGCTAATGATAATATGTAACTTTTTCAGATGTGGCTACTCAAACCACTTTCAGGCTAGGCTAACAAGTTCCTCTAGAAAGATTCCGTGTGGCAACACTGGTCATGTCATTACACCTTATCACCAAAAATTTGAAGAAAAGTCTTTTACTATACCCAAACAACTTCCATTACTCATCTAAGACAAGATATCATACTACATTTATATCGTAACACCACCTTCTTTCTTCAAAACATTTAATTAAACCCAGTCTCAACCTAATGGTAAGAAAATAATGTGATCACCCCAATAGTATGAAGATAAAATAATCATATTCTTATCAGCTTCATGTGAACTATAATATCGGGGATCAATCAAATCTCATAACAGTGTGACTGATTGAGAAATTTTATTGAAAATAAAAAACAATTCTTCATAAAATGTAAGACTTTTCAATACAAACTCCTAGATATAAAAAAATCATTAATCACTCAATTTGTCTGCTTTACTCGGCTATATTTGTTTACGCAAGATATCAAATTACCAGCCACCTGGCAACCTTTTCTAATGCTTTAATTTCCATTACGTTTAATGATTTCATGTGTCTTACCATCCCAAGCAGCCGTGATCTATTTTTAGATATCGAATATCATAGCATGATCACTCTTGTTTATAAAGACACGTACAGACCACAACTTACGTTATAGTTTTTTTCAGCAAAAGGCATTTTCAATTATAACTTCCACTACTCATCTACAACATCACATCCTACAGATTAATATCAGTTGTTGTTGTTATTTTCAGCTAAAGAAATTAGGAATCTTTCGTAATTCGCTCAATTTGTATACTTTACTCGTCTGCTGTGTGAATTTGTTTACATTATTCGACTGCGAATTTGTTGGCATCAAATTAGAAGCATTACACCTGAAGAGGAAAATTAGGTATTTACAAATTTCCATTACTTATCTAAGTGAACATATCTACCTACATTCGCCCCGACCAGCTTCGCCTGATATATTTTTAGGTATATGATTACATGGTGCAGTCTTGTTTATAAAAGACATCTACAGATAAATATAATCAAATCTTTAATCCACAACTTAAGTGATAGTTGTTGTTGTTTTTCCGTTTTTCAGCTACTAATATTAATTACAGCTGAGGAGGTAAGATCGCTTATATCTCGAACCATAGCCCGTAGAGAATTTCTGATGAAAATTTTACCCCCCTAGTACTAATACTATTGGCATGAACAAAAAAAATATCATAGGGTTAACTTGAATTAGTACTACTACTATTAATTATACCCGAAAAGGTAAGATCGCTAATATCTCGAAACCCATAGCGACTTTTCAATACACATACACACACACACACACACACACACACCTACATCGAAAATTTAATTTCTATTACTTTATATTTCTTAACATCCCAAGCAACCGTGATCAATTTTTAGATATTGAATATCATAGCATGATCACTCTGGTTTATAATATTTACAGCTACGATCTCCGAGATGACAAATAAGTGAACTCCAGAAATAAAATCGAAATCCTATGCTATTTCCCTATGCTGAAGAATGCTGAAAGTGATCTCGTATCCCCAAAACTCGAGATGAAGAATAAGCGAACTCCAGAAACAAAATCGGAATCCTATGCTATTTCCCTATGCTGGAGAGTGCTGAAAGTAATCTCATATCCCCAAGCCCGAGATGAACACCATATGTAGTACCGACTAATGCCGCTAGGGGACCTTTCTCAAGAAATGGTGCTTGCACTCGAAAAAGTAACTGTGACTTTTCAATACACGCACCCCCAGGACCCAATAATAATAATAATTTGCTAATAAATCATTAATGGTATCATGTTGTGAAATTATAATGATGCTGATATCTACAACAGCACTTGAAAACAACAAAACCAAGATGACGTTATGCTGATATATATAACTTCCCCGCTAGTAAAAGAAAACAGCAAAACCACAGAAACAAAATCGAAATCCTATGCTATTTCCCTATGCTGGAGAGTGCTTAAAGTGGTCTCGTATCCCTCAAAGTGGTCTCGTATCCCCAACATCCAAGACATAAACTAGGACATCCAAGACACAAACCCACATTTAGTATGGATTTACAGCACCTAGCGACGGTGGCGCCATCTGTTGCGAAATCCTGGAGGCTCAAAAAGTGATCCAGAACCGGCATAGCTTATCTACTATTACTATGTATACTAAGATTCTCAATACATTTGTGTTTTCTCTAATCTTTTATTTTTACAAAGTGTATGTACATTTGATTAAATTTTTTATTTGCATTTCTTATAGTTGATATTTATGCTATTGTTCAATTTTAGATTCAAAACTTTTCCAAAACGTTTTATTAGTAAAAACTTACATACATACATATATGTAGGACGCTACATACACTATATTTATGAAACTTTATTTCATATTAATGTAGAATTTTTACCTAATATGATGAATTACGCACAACAGCATGAATATTTAAGACGTTTAGTAGAATCTGATGATGAAGAGGAGGTATTGGATTATATCGATGATGAGTCAGATGAAGAATTATTGCCATCAGCAGTGCAGGAAATGAACGAGAAAGATTCGGATATTGAAGATGTTCGTCAATATGATTGCATTCGAACGAAATGGCCCACGAAAATAGTGAAGACAGCGACGAAGAATCTAGTCACAATACCACAGAAAGGTCGAGCATTCAGGACAACGTTTTACGTGGTAGAGATGGGACTATATGACGCCCAAACCCTACCAACGTCCGAACTTTAAACCATAATATTCTTCGACAAAGAGCAGGTCCAATTCGACCCTCTTTTCTGCTTTGGACACCTTCAAATGTATTTTTAATGATGTAATGTGCAACATAATTATAAAGGAGAGGAATATGAAGGCAAACAGAATTTATGCTCAGCAAAATAGTGAGCATCCAGAATGCCACCAATAGCTTTGAAAATTGTAACTACAGAAGAATTTGATTCCTATTTAGGGATTCTTATAACTGCAGATGTACGTCATTCGAATGACGAGCAGCTATAGAAAACAACAGCGTATCCGTTGTATCGCGCGAGTATGGGTGTGAACTGTTTTTTTCAATAATACTTTTCTTACGATTCGATAATCCTGCAACCCGAGGACTTCGTCTGGGAAAGGATAAAGCGGCCGCTATATCAGAAATATTTCTGCTATTGAACAACAACTTGCGTTCCCATTACGTGCCATCAGAAAGTGTTGTTTTCGATGAGCTGCTTTTTCCATATAGAGGCAGAACACGATCACACAATACATGCCATCTAAGCCTGCAAAATATGGCATAAAAGTTTAGTGAGTTTGCGATGCTTCAAATTCATACCCAATTACTGGTCAAATATATACAGGGAAGCAGTTATCTGGCAGAGAAATAAATCAAGGAGAGCGCGTTGTGAAAGACTTGTGTATAAGATTTAAAGGAAGCGGAAGGAATATTGTTGGTGACAACATTTTTACATCATTTCCACTTGCACGTTTGCTGAAATCGTGAAATCTTTCTATTGTCGGCACGTTAAAGAAGAATAAGCCGTATATACCTAAGGAAATGCTGCCATCCAATTCGCGAAAATAAAAGAAAACCTAAAGAAATGCATTATTACAACAGCACGAAAGGTGGAGTAGATAACATGGATAAATTGCTTGAACGCTATTCTACTAAAAGGGGGACACAAAGATGGCCTGTGGGTTTTTTTTATAATATTCTTGGCATTGCATGTGTGGCTGTTTACAAGATTTATTCGGAAAATCTTCCTGCTGGCTCAAATCGGACACACCACAGCCGGATTTTCTGACAAGACTTGGGAAGGCAACTGGCGTTACAACATATTAGGGCGCGGTCTACCAATGTAAATACTACAAGATACTTCGAAAGCAGAACTGAAATTGAATGTATGCTAGGAAGGCCAATTCTGTGGCAACTACCTGAAGAATCAGCTGCAAGAACTTCTCGAGACAGTAGTGTACGTACCGCACAGACAGGAAAATGTTATGTCTGTCTAAAGACCAGTCCAAAAAGACGATATGCCACCAGAAAGTGCTATTGCACCTGTAACAAGCCCATATGTGGCCCACACACAATACCGTAAATAAATTCCATTAATGTAACCAATTTATAATATTGTAAGTAAATATTTTTATTATGTGAAAAAAAAAAACACTTTATTATAGATTTACATGTTCGTTTGCATTATATTTCCTTATTTTTTCCTCCAACTTAAGTTTATTAACCAACTACGTGATAACGTTTCTCATATAAAATTTCTGGCTCCCCGGATAGCCTGGGTGTGTTAACTACGGATAAAAATGTTTAAATTCAAAAAGCCAAAATATTATAAATTTTTTAATTTTTTTATTTGTTTTATAGATCGACATATCCCAAGAAACTCTGGGGTGACATGAATCCTCGAGCCAGTATATTTCTACTAACAGGTTTTACAGGAAACGAAAGTCAAAATTGCTACCCGGGTGGCCGGGTGTTGTATACACAAGGGTTAAACTCTTTGTAAAATATAAATGGCTCGCTTTGATGTTCCAATTAAATTTAAATAGAAACTTAATTTCCATTACTATATTATTATTGCAGAAAACAGGCTTTTAGCAGGCTCTACAAGTTACTCCGGCTACTGTTCTTTCGTACAGACACAGACAGGTGCAGTCCAGGAATATTTGATTCGCATATGTTACAACGTTTACCTTGCCATGCATATTAAAGGCTGTGAACAAGGAACAAGGTAAGGGTGATTAATTACGTTAACGCCTATCAGGGGAGGACCTTGCCATGCAAGGCACTCTGTCAAGACCGTCCGTACGAGACGAAGAGTCACATCCTGCCCGAGGTGTTCCTGCACAGGCAGCTGGTGGACATCCCCTGGGGTGCAGCTGGCTACCTGACTGAATACGGCCGATCTAGAGAGGAAAACTCGATAAAACCCGCAATCCCAGGTGTAAACAATCGTGCCTATGGGATGAATGGCACTGCGTGAGTGTGTATTATAACGATGGACTCCGGATACCAGGCGACCTCCGGTTTCAACCTCAGCCTTATCTCGGCATGCCGGCTCTGCTGAGATGGACCAACCTTTCCGAGCATACTCGTGGGACCAAAATTGATAAGTCCGTTTTTTCTGAGGGAGGTGCACCTCTAAATGTACCATAAACCCAATCCGGGGCTCTTAACGAACCCGAAAATTTCCAGGACATTACAAGTCCTTCATCTGACGGCGATGCGATGGATACACTCCCGCTAGACGAGGAGGATCTCCTTAGATCACCAGACCATAGCCAACAGGACAGCGGGAATACTGAAGTTCCCACATCCAAAGAGCGCAAGCCAAAGCTCAGTGGCGCGACCAAAAAAAGGTTTAAATGGCTTTTAAAACATGGCCACACAGAGACAGAGGCTAGAAGGATTGCTGCACTTCAGATAGAACAGCGGAATGAGGAGAGTCTTAAAAAACGGACTCGCTCTGACGACTCTTCTCCTAAAGTGGAGCAACCTAGCGCTAAACGCAGCAAGGCAGCAACGGAGAATCCTTCAAAGAAGCACGTCTCCCAGCCTTTGCGTAAGCAGCCCTCCTATAAAGAGGTTGCAGAGAGCGTTCGGGTGGGTATTCTTCCCGTCGGTTATTCTGAGGTGGCACTCAACATGGATCAATTGAAGTCCCTACAGAGTGCTATCTTGAGAGAGATCGCGGCTAGAAAACAAAGCCCCCTGAAGCCAAGATTCCTGGGCTCCACATTTAGACCAGGGTGGATGGTCCTCAACTGCGCCAATCAGGACACCGTGACGTGGCTAAAAAGTGTAGTTGGGGAGCTAAAACCCTGGGAAGGAGCCAACCTTGTCCTGGTCGAAGAAAGTGAAATTCCTCGCCCACAAGTTCTTGTGGGATACTTTCCCAACAGCGCTGAGGACTTGATTCTCGACTACATCGAGGGTCAGAACGCGGGGTTAAAGGTGTCAGAGTGGATTGTGTTACGCAAGACACAAAAACCAAATGTAACAGAGCTAACCTTCTCCGTGGACCATACGTCCATGGAGGAGCTAAAAAAGGCTCATTACACAATTGGGTAAAAGTTCGGCTCAGTCCAACTTAGGCCCAAGGATGGGGCAGTAAAGACTGTGTCGGAGGCTGGGGATGGCCAAGGTCAGATTAAAACTCTGACTGATGAGCCCCAGCCATCGACATCAGGAACCAGCAGGCCTAAACTTTCTGTCAAGGCTAAGGCTGGCCCCGGTAAGGCAGTCGGAACTGCAGAGTCTATAAATAATAAATCTCCATCATGCCAAAGCGGCATCAGACGTGCTTAGCAGGAGATTTGTCTCGGAGAAACTTAGTCTGGCGCTCATACAGGAGCCCTGGGTACATCAAGGTCGCATCAAAGGACTTCCCACAAAATCATGTAAGTTAATTTATAGTAATGAGCATGAATATCCCAGGGCAGCATTGCTGCTCAACACTAATCTAAATTTTATTCCTCTTTCGCAGTTCATTTCGAGGGACGTAGTTGCAGTAGCTTTCGAGGTACCAACTCCGGGAGTTAGTCACGAGGTAGTAGTGACCTCAGTCTATTTTCCTGGAGATGCTACTAGAGAGAGATGCACTACCTCCTACAGAGCTAAAAAGACACATCAGCTACTGCAAACGAAGAGGAAAGCAATTTATCGTTGGATGCGATGCGAACGCACATCACACGCTATGGGGCAGCACGGATACCAACATCAGGGGTGAGTACCTCCACGATTTTATAATATCTAATAATTTAGAGATACTAAATCGAGGTAATAAGCCAACCTTTATTAACACTATCAGACAAGAGGTCCTGGGCCTAACAGTTGCCAGTATGCCAGTCATAAGCACAAAAATAAGCAGGTGGCACGTATCGAACGAGACTTCCATGTCCGCTCACAGACATATCAGGTTCGATATAGAAGCCGCACTTAACTCAAGTCTAGAGTACCGAATCCCTAAATTAACTAACTGGGAAATCTATCGACAACATCTTAAGGCTGTAGTTAACTCTCCCGGCAGTAGAATTAGCACAACGGAGGAGTTGGACTCAGCCACTACGCAGCTACAAATCGCTGTACTGACTTCATTCGAACACAGCTGCCCTCTGAAGCAAAAGACTTGTAATCGGCAGGTACCTTGGTGGAGTAGGGAACTCAGTTTGAAAAGAAAAGAAGTCAGGAGACTATTTAACAGAGCCAAGCTCTCTGGTAACTGGGGAGAATATAAAAAGGCTCTAACGGAATATAACATAGAATTAAGAAGATCTAAAGGAAGAACCTGGCGGACCTTCTGCGATGGCATAGATCAACTGCCCGCAGCTACCAGGCTCCATAAGGTACTTTCGAAGGATCACACGAATGGTATATGCTCACTTCAAAAAGAAGATGGGAACTATACCGAGAGTTGTGAGGAAACAGTCAGGCTCTTATTAGAAACTCACTTCCCCGACTCTACCAGTCCCGCTTAAGGAATAGTAGCTCCAGACCCAATTGAGGTGGGCAATTACAGGGTCTCTAACAGGGGTAAGAGCCTTGCGGGAAGAATCTTCACTCCTAACAAGGTTAGATGGGCCGTTGGTACGTTTAAACCCTTTAAATCTGCTGGAGGGGACGGCATCTTTCCTGCCTTACTACAGGAAGGGGTTGAAGAAATACTTCTTCCACTACAAAACATCTTTCGAGCCAGTTATGCTCTGGGGTATATTCCCCAATGCTGGAGAGACGTCAGGGTGGTATTTATACCCAAAGCAGGAAAAAGAGCTAGCTCTCTAGCCAAATCGTTCCGACCCATTAGTCTCTCGTCATTTTTACTTAAATCCATGGAAAAAGTCCTAGACCTACATATTCGAAGTGAAGTTTTGATTAAATCACCACTTCATTCTAAGCAATTCGCTTATCAAGCAGGCAAGTCTGCCGAGACTGCCATCCACACTTTGGTTAAAGACCTCGAAAAACCTCTTGAAGCAAAAGAGGTGGCCTTATGTGCATTTGCAGACATAGAAGGTGCTTTTGATAACACCTCCTTCCAAGCAATTAAATCAGCTGCCGAGGACAAGGGCTTCGAGCCCCCACGGTTAATTGGATAGACTCCATGCTTAGAAGCAGGAGGATAACTACAACTCTAGGAAACTGTTCAGTCACGATCACTGCAGCTAAAGGCTGCCCACACGGAGGAGTTCTCTCTCCACTCCTATGGTCGATCGTGATTGATGATCTCTTAGAGAAGCTGACCAGTTCGGGTTTCACCGTACAAGGCTACGCGGATGACCTAGTAGTCACGATACGGGGCAAGCATGACCAAGTCATATCCGACCTCATGCAAAAAGCCCTTCATAAAGTCCGCACTTGGTGCTTAACCAAAGGCCTCAGTGTAAACCCAAACAAAACGGTTATCGTTCCGTTCACGAGAAGATCAAAGCTTTCACTAAAGGCTCCTCTTCTCGATAACACGGAATTGATATTTTCTGAAGAAGTCAAATATCTGGGGGTCACCTTAGATAAGAAACTTTCCTGGAATTCGCATCTGTCTAGAGTGACGGAAAGAGCGATAGGATCTCTCTACACGTGCCGTCGCTTCATTGGCAGAAGATGGGGTCGGAAGCCAAAAATGATGTACTGGATGTACACCACGGTTGTTAGACCCATGGTCACCTATGCGGCCCTCGCATGGTGGCCAAAAACTAATGAAAATAAGGCTGAGGCTGTGCTTCAAAAAACACAACGGCTTGCCTGTCTAGGAATAACTGGTGCCATGATGACCTGTCCTACAGCAGCCATGGAAGCCTTACTAAACCTTCCACCCCTACATCTGCAGGTGAAAAAGGAAGCAATCTCCAGTGCTATTAGACTGCAAAAGGAGAAACAGTTAAAACCAGGGAACCTGGTTGGTCATTTACGTATCTTAAAACAGATACGCTTTGAGCAAATGACGACAATATCTGATATAATCACACCCAAGGTGGATTTTGTAAGACCATTCGATGTGGTTTTGGGAAACCGACAGCAATGGCGTTCCACTAAACCGTCCTTTCAACAAGGATCGATGGTGTGGTATACAGACGGTTCAAAAACGAACAGTGGAGTCGGACTGGGCGTATACGGCCCCAGATGCCATATATCAAAGGCCCTGGGCTCTACCCCTACTGTATTCCAGGCCGAGGTATTGGCCATAGAAGAATGCGCCAATACCTGCATTAAAAGAGCCATAAATGGCTCAACTACTAATATTCTCTCGGACAGTCAAGCTACCCTCAATGCCTTAAAGTCCTACACCATCAAGTCAGGGATAGTCTGGCAGTGTCTACAAACCCTAAAAGATTTATCAAGAGGAAACAAAGTTATCCTCATGTGGGTACCTGGAGATGAGGGCCATAAAGGCAACGAAATTGCTGATGGCCTAGCCAAAAGAGGAGCGGAAACTCCCTTTGTCGGACCGCAGCGGCACCTCAAAGTGTTACCTCAAAGCTGCCCTAAATAACTGGGAGAACAAACAAAAATCCCTATACTGGGAAAGGCTACAAGAACTTCGTCAGGCAAAAAAGTTTATCGACACCTCTGGAGGAAAAACAAAAGAACTATTACTCCTCAAGAAAACAGAGCTCAAAATAATTACAGAACTGTTCTGAGGCCATTGCCCCTTGAGGTATCACCTTAACAAGATGGGCTTGGCTGAGACTTCATCCTGCCGCTTTTGCCAGGATGCTCATGAAACCTCGGAGCACCTGCTCTGCAACTGCGAAGCATTGACCAGGCGGAGACTACTCCACCTCGAACATGCTTTTCCTACACCTAACTACGTACGGAACCTCAATCTTTATTAACAGTCTGAACCTAGAAAGGGAATAAATTCAACGGGGACTCACAATTGATCTTTTAGGTCGCGGTGATTGCGAGGCTGACGCCTACACACCCCGCTACGAATCTAATCTAATCTAAGGCTGTGAATGTAATCGAATTTTCCGTAAATATTTCCGGGATATCACTTTTCAGGATTTCGCTGCAGAGGTAGCCGATATGTTTGCTCTAGCCAGGGATATATTCTTCGTAACAACTACTTCGAACAGCCTTCTGCGCAGAATATACATTTGCGCCTATAAAACTTTGATTACTACTATTTTAGTAAATTATCTACCTCGAGCATGTCAAATATCTCAGAATAAATTTTTATGTGTACTTTTTCGAAGTTCCAAGGAGATCAAAGACTGAAATTTACCAGGAGAACACAGAGTTTGTAGAGTTTCCATGGTTTTTGTTGTTTTGTAATGTAGTTGTAAGTGAGCACCATAGCTATATTACGGCATTTTTGGTGGGTTAGTGTAGCGGTGTGTTAAATTTACAAGATATGTGGGCTTGTGTTTACTGCTGCCTTATTAAACAAATTGTTTATTGCTCAATGTCATATATTTTCTTATTTCCACTTTTATTGTTTAATCACTCTATACTTATTCTATTATGAATTCTGTCTTTTGGTATGTATGCTGTCGTAGCGTGACACCTACTCAATCTTATACCTCAGACTTAAATTATTTTGTGTTTAAATAAATTCACTACACTTGAATTTAATAATTAGTTTGCACGACAATTTTCTTATTTCTCACACTTAAAACTAATTAAAATTACGTTGTTTCTCCACATGAGACGCTAAATATGCTAAGCCAGCATGAGTTTAGCCGTTATGTGGACAAACTTAAATTTAAAAATTTGCTGTCACCAAAAAATGAATTAATTTCAGAAAATATGTAAAACACTTATCTGAAATTCTGATCACCACAAAAAACAATTCAATTTTTTCACCACAAAAAAAACTCCTCAAACAACCTTAATTTTAGAGCATGAAAATAGTGTACCTACCTTTGTACGTTTATTTATGCTACTAAAATTTTCCTGAAGTTCGCTTTATCTTTCACTTTTCCAAAATTACAGTGATGTTATACCCAAATTGGCATGTACATATAATCACTATCACTCAATGAGAATGATCGTAGGGAGCACTGCCCTTTTATAGTGTCGGAGCCGATATTTTCTGATAGATTATGGAAATTCCACATATTTTTCATGTTTACTCACCTTGTGCAACTATGTCAAAATATTTAAATATTTCAATTTTTCGCAAAAATATCAATCTGGCGGCTCCCTATGAAATTATGTCAATTTCCAATATGGAACTTAAATTATCTCTCTAATTTCTTCTCTCTCGTTCCAACGTCGTTCTCTTTCACACTCATTATGGGTATTAATTTCACCTGTTTTATTAAACATCTGCTTACCTGGTGAAATTCGCACTTTCTAAATTTGCTCAACAGGTTGCGCGAATTTAATTTCACCAAATTGACTTTTTCGTGAGTCAATTTGATAGTCGCGATCGCGATATTTTAGTTCGCAAGTGTCGTGTTTATTTTATTTATTTTCTCCACAATAAATGGATTAATTCTTAAGGTAAGTTTATAATTATATTCTTTAAGTGTGTAAGAATAGTTTTATTATGCATAATTTGCAAGAAATCTGCAAATTATGCGAATTTTCGCATGTTGTAAAAGTGCTTAGCGAAATGTCAACAATGACAAAAATTGTTGCATTTCGTTGTGTATGTGCATTCTGCGAGTTTATTTTTTTTTTTTTTTGCATGTATGAACACAATTGTATACTTTGAAATGGTTCATTATGCAGGGAACATGAATTTCGCTAAAAAATTGCAATGTTTATATTCGCATAGTGTTGTTGTTGTAGTGCCAAGATATTCGTTTCCTGGCGGTTTGCATGTACTGTGCTTAGTTTTTTATTTGCAGTATGTAACATTCAATCAAATTAATTTCATTGAAGTAATTTATATATATCTTTTTCAATTCAGATATTTATTGGTAGCACAGGAGGCAGTGGATGACTGGACACAGGACCATGGACCTAAGGAAATATTGAATGCTTTTTATATTGTATTTTAATTGCTGTTATCTATTTTCAGCTGTGGTTAACATAATCCCCCCCGTTGAACAGTTTGTTCAACCAAAGCTTTCTTTATTTTGCGTATACCCCTCTTATGGTTGTGATGCAAAATTACTGCAATACGTATCGATGCAAATATATGTCCATGCCTTCTCGAGTACGGAATCTTTGAAAGCTGTTATTTGCTCTCATTTCGATAACCTTAATATTTGTGGTCAGCAAAAGCTTTGTCAAGGCAAAAATGCGAATGCCATTGACGACTGCTGTCTGTTCCGGATATGTCAGGCCTACAAAGGGTCGGTTTGTCACCGTGGTAACTTGACCCGTCGTTGTGTGGCTCGATGGTGCTTGGCTCGTTGTTGCTTCTTCTCTGTTGCGTGGAACTAATTCATGGGCCAATTCTGGTCGAGGCATGCCGGAGACATCCCATCCTGGGTCATGAATCATCCTGAGTTCTGGATTTAATGGTGGGATGAACTGGATCTCGTTTAAATGTGCAACGTATCGTCTTGCTCATACGTAAATGACATCTGAAATAGTAGTTTGTCAGTTTAGTGCAAATGAATGAAAAAACAACCCTCGGCCAATAGTGACACATAGATGGACAGACACATGACGACACTAAGAACAGGTAGTCAATCTATTGTTAGTGGTAGAGTACTAATTTGGGCAATTGGTCGTAGAAAGCTGCGGTTTTGCGTTTTTACTCTTACTACCCGTATCAGTTAATCTGTACCTGGATGCTCTTGCTCGATTATGCCCACGGCCCAATTATTGCGGTTTGCATGTACTGTGCTTAGTTTTTTGTTTGTAGTATGTAACATTCAATCAAATTAGTTTTATTGAACTAATTTATATATATCTTGTTCAGTTCAGATATTTAATAAAAGTACAGGAGGCAGTTGACGACTGGACACAGGACCGTGGACCTAGGGAAGTATTGAGTACTTTTTATATTGTATTTTAATTGTTTTTATTTATTTTCAGCTGCGTCCAACAGTTTTACTTAAATTATGACAACTTTAAGAGATTGCGTTGCTAACGAAAACTTTTCAGCAGTTGTCAATCAGATTAGAGCTTCAGCAAGATCTCAATACTTCTTCGTAAGTAAGGAATACAAAAGCTAGACGTAAGGTTGGTTTCTCATTCTCTCGGAATTTTGAACGGAGCTTGCATCTTAAAGCATGTACCTTAATTAATTAGCAAGGAATATCTAAAAAAAATCATAAAAAATAAAGTTTCTGGACCGCTGTAAAATCCTTTCGCTTGGTGTTAAATATACTTACACAGTGTAGAAAGTGCATGTTCATAAGAAAATAATGTTATAAGATTTTATTTTGTACTAAGGTAAGTTGAGGATGAGTAGAATGTGTAGACTCAAGGTAAGTGTTGGATCATGTTGTTTACCTAAATCTATACTACTGGCTATAAGGGAAATAACAGTAAAGTTTGGCGACTTTATTTCCTCGTCGAGCTTATGAGAAACTGCAAATCATAGGCAAAAATATGCATTGTAAGTAACCTCACGAACTCGTCATACAAAACGGCCAAGAAAATTGAATTGTTAGCATCTTGAATTTCGACTATATATGACGTTTAATATACGTGATCCGACCGCTGTTGAACTTTTTTCCGAAAATGGACGTTTACTTTGGATTATTAAATTTTCCTCGGTGGTTTAACTGCAGACACTATTAGCACCATGTGGTCTCATATATCTCATAGGCATACTATTAAATTAGATGGCTTAAACCTTATTTATAGCGCCTCTCTAGAGGTCTACCCAGGCTTTCCCCTGATAGGTACTCCCTCAAATTATTACATTTTCTGTTTTTTTCGCCTTGTGGAACACATGCTCACAACACCTTCGTGCGGAATAGGAATTTGGTGCTCATATCAGTATATGATCTGATTAAAATTCAAAAGCCCTTGTAATATCCGAGCAGCGTTAGCCTCTGTGAGTCACTCTTGTAACAAATGCAAATATACGATCCGGAAATCTGTTGTACTTAAGACCGGCAGCTGATTTATTCCTGACAACCTCATCATAAGTTTTCCATTGTGAAACGTTTATCCGTATTAATTATTTTTGAATCTCTAGCATTCTGGGGTCACCAGCCATTCGTTTATCCATTTTCAAGAATACTACTGTTTTCCGAACCCTTGGCGTACTCAATGTTATCCGCAGAAGCCTTTGATATTTCAGAAAATATGTCCTATAAGGAGTTGCAATCTATCTCTAAATTGCTGGAAGATCCGCTTGAATTGTATTGGGTTAATCCATAGCAAAGAAGCCAAAAAGCACAGAAAGTGTGACATGAGCATCAGTGGATCACCAATTTTGTTGAAATTTTCCATAATTTGGAGGTTTATGAAAACAAAATGCAAAAAAAAATGTTCCCTGTACAGTGAAATATTGCTGAAAAATGGCTCATTTGAAATATAGGATTTCAAGTTATCTAAGTACAAGTGAAAAAGCTAAATTTGGTCTTAGACCCTAGATTAATCCCCGTATAAATTATCGTATGGTCACCGGACTATGCAAATATAATTTCTGAAGTGGTTTTTTGCATATATTTCTTGAACGGTTCGTCGGACTGATCGTTTTCACAGTAGATGTAAAAAACCTAAATTTTTAAAATTTTATTTGTTATTACTATCACCATGTGCCAAATTTGAGCTCTCTCCACCGACGCCTTCTGAGGCAGTGTCCAAATATATAGTGGAAGACGAAATTTTTGTATGGCAACACCACGAAGGAGTTGCCCGATTTGTCTCAATTCCAACTTAATTTTCCTTTCTTTTAAAGTCCATGTAAAAAATTTCAGCTCTCTAAGTAGACACGTTCTCGAGTTATCGTGCGCACAGGCGGACAGGCAGACAGACAGACGGACGGATATGCACAAATCAAAATAACTTTTAATATAATGCGTGGGTGTCCAATCCATTTTGCTCTACTATCATTATTTCGAGGTGTTACAAGATAAACTTAGTATACCCTATAGATTTCATCTTGGGTATAAAAATAGCATCTTAAAACATATGCAGAAAATAACATCAAAAATTTTATGATTTACCCTTGAATATCCTGGAAGACGTACTTTTGATGATGACGTTTTCCGAGTTAATGGGACTTTAAGATATTTGTGTGTGTTTTTATAGGTCTTTCTGTAACTTCTGAACGTTACATCCTATGATGATTATTTAAAATTTGTTAGATTGATAATATCTGAACTTTTCCCAGTGGTATTCAATTATGCCCGTCCTCCACTCCTTCTTGAAATTAGGGCTCATCAAATTTTAAATTTCGTAATTTTCTCTCGTTTTTTTTAATTAATGTTTTTATCAAAATCCAAAGCTTCCCTTTAAAATAACTATGACACTCTCTACCTAAAATGTAACCCTTTATGCGTCTTTTGCACTTTTTCTTAAGCATATCCAGATATGATCGAGAAGATAATTAATTTTTAGACGATCATTTGGCAGAATTGGAAAATAATTAGTATACCTTTCAAGGAATTCTTAGGAATGCATTAGATGCTTTCGTTCCAAAAGCATAACAAAAAATCGCTCCAGAAATGAAAACAGAATAACACTTCCACATGATTAATGGCGCTCATTTCACGACTTATTTAATTCTCTAGTTCATACAAATCTTTCTTTACCTCCAGTTCAGAAACCATATTTTCTTAAAATAAGTGTTACTGGGGAGGCTGGACACTTGCTGCGACAGTTTCCAATAACAGACGCAAGTAATGAAAATGCATGGAAAACGACAAAAAAGCTAGCGTTAGTAAATGCTTCGCTGAAAACTCTGTGTAATCTACCTAAAACAGCAAATGAATCTGCTAGGCCAATAAGAATCTTTTAGACAGATATCAAAATGCATTTTCGAACTTGAAGCTCTAGGAATTTCCACTAAGTAATGAGATCCAATTCTAATATAGAAGTTCGTACAATGCTTACCAACAGGAACCCAACGCTTATGGAAGCATAAGTTAAATAATGCAGGAGATTTGCCTACGTTCGATTCTGTCAAAACATTCCTAGAGACCAGATGCAGAAGCAATCTTAGATTCAAAGTCAGTTCCTACAGGGAAAGAAAATCAGTTCATTAAAGAGTTATCAACACATTTCTCATCATCATGCAGAGAGCTACATAGATGGTTTAAATGTCCACAGTTAATCAAATGTAACATCGACAAAGGGTTCTAGATTATAAATCGAACCGTCTATGTGTAAATTGCTTATCAAGAAGCCATTACACGAAATCTTGCATAGCAAATTTACGTGTCGGCAATGTGGTTCGAAACATCATTCTACTAACTTTTCAAGAAAATCATAAGTTCAGTTAAGCAAATACAGCCATATAACCTCTAAATCTGAGGTCAAACCAGATAGTTCTTTACGAATATTCTATACAATTCGCCCGCAGCGCGTTTCCAGAACATACTCTCAAGTATCCTTTATTACCCAGACAGCAGCACGCAAAATGCACCTATCTACCACTCGAGAAGAAATCCAAATCACTGGCTTGGAAAATGGCGAAGCTAAAAATGTTAAACGGCAAACATGCTTCAAACCATGTCCGCAATCTAGTTCACATAAGGCAACTTCAGTGACAGCATTGATCGTGAAAAAGATCACGGAATTTCTACCTGCATCCACCATTCAAATACAAGAACGGGATCATATAAATGATTTAAAGCTTGCCGATCAATTTTTCCAAAAGCCCGGAAAATTTTATATTCTCCTGGGTGTAGATTTATACGGAGAAATTCAATAGGAAGAATTAAGGACCTTTTTCTCCAAGAACACTTACTACTGGATTCTCTTTGGATTATATCAAGCAAACTCTATTTTCAAGGTCTTATCATTAATAATTAATGCAAGCTGACCAAGGAGCGTGTATACATAAAATTCTGAGAAACTTTTGGGAAACTCAAGAAATCACTCCTCAAGTACACAAGCTCACAAAACCCGAACGAGAGTGTGAACGGTTTTATCACAACACTTATCCCCGCAATATAAATGGTCGATATGAACCAGTACTACGCGATTCTCAAAATATGGTCGTAAGAAAGTTTTATAGCCTGAAGAAGAAATTACTTTAGAATGCTGATCTTTATAAAGACTATAAAGATTGCATAAATCAATATCATGCCTTAGGGCATATGAAACCAGCTGCAGAGAGCACAATGCTGCTACCTTCCTCACTACGCTGTTATAAAGGCCGACAGTACGTCTACAGAAGTTCGAGTCGGCCTTGAATCCTCAGTGTAGTCTACTAATTGAAAATTTTTAAACAAACAGCTCCATACTGGATCAATCTGGCAATCCAAACTTTTCTCCATCTTACTACGATGGAAAAAATACGAATACGCTATGTCCGCCGACATATAAAAGATGTATAGAATAATTAACACTCAATCATCAAATCAAAAGTACCAGAAAATAATTTGGAGAAATGGTCCCAATGAACGCATAAAGGACTATCATATAAAAAAACGGCAACCTTTTGTATTGTCCGTTAGTAGAACGTACACGCAAATTAGAGCAAGTGACTGATATGAATGCACTGGTAAATTTGGATCAAGATCAGTGGTCTATTTCTTAACAACAAATCAACACTGTTCACTTCGTTTTACTTTCAAGAAACTACTGCACTTATTTTTTAGAATTTCCCACTATTAATATCAGATTATGTATAAAAGTTTTCAGGTCAACGATTCGAACGTATAGGGAAGCACACTTACAGGATTGTTTATAATAGATATTCAATATAGGGTTAATATAGAGCAAAGTGAAAATAAGTTAATTTCAAAACACTGGCATACTTACGTAGCTTAAATATCTTGAGCAATCGTATTAAGACAGGATTATATAAACTGTTGCGTCAGAGATAAACACATACTAGAAAACACAATATTTGACACTGATTCATGATGTACGATTTTCAGAAATAGATATGTTGAGACAAAACTCTGTAAATAAGTTTGGGATTGAGATTTTTGTATCACACTGAAAACACGTATTAGCACCAAGTTGTAATATAAGATCGTAAAAAAATGTAATAAAAATATATGTGCACACGAAATGTATAATATAGATATATATATAAGTTAAAAAATATAGTCAAATAGATATATGAATAAGTATTAAAATGTTACAAGGGACTGGTACTCACCGAGCTCCACATTGGCACTTGAGGAATTGGCTTTATGCTAATGTTAAGACCCTTTGTTCTAATATTTTGTTAAAACAATTCTTTATTCCCGTCGAGACCAGAAATATAGTGTTAATGTAGTAAGATTATTTTAACTTCAGTCGAGACCCGAAGCAAGATTCTTTATTTCCGTCGAGACCAGAAATAAAGTGGTTTGTTAGTAAGAGACTATCTCAGTTGAGACCCAAGATAACATTCTTTAAGCCAGTCGAGACCCGACTTAAAGTGAGTGTTAGTAAATATATTAACTTCAGTCGAGACCCGAAGCAAGATTCTTTATTTCCGTCGAGACCAGAAATAAAGTGTTTGTTAGTAAAAGACTATCTCAGTCGAGACCCGAGATAATATTCTTTAAGCCAGTCGAGACCCGACTTAAAGTGAGTGTTAGTAAATATATTAACTTCAGTCGAGACCCGAAGCAAGATTCTTTATTTCCGTCGAGACCAGAAATAAAGCGCTTTGTTAGTTGTTAAAAAAATTATATATCAGTCGATACCCGATATAAATGTTAGTCCCTAACTAGCCAACTTACCTCAAGCCATGCCAAGTACATAAAGAGATCGAGATCAGTCAGCATGTCGTTTATATAGCCCTTGCTTGTTCACAACACTACTTATAGAGTGGCAGCGGCGCATGATTACAAGAATTGGCAGATTCTTTATTTCCGTCGAGACCAGAAATAAAGTGTTTGTTAGTAAAAGACTATCTCAGTCGAGACCCGAGATAATATTCTTTAAGCCAGTCGAGACCCGACTTAAAGTGAGTGTTAGTAAATATATTAACTTCAGTCGAGACCCGAAGCAAGATTCTTTATTTCCGTCGAGACCAGAAATAAAGCGCTTTGTTAGTTGTTAAAAAAATTATATATCAGTCGATACCCGATATAAATGTTAGTCCCTAACTAGCCAACTTACCTCAAGCCATGCCAAGTACATAAAGAGATCGAGATCAGTCAGCATGTCGTTTATATAGCCCTTGCTTGTTCACAACACTACTTATAGAGTGGCAGCGGCGCATGATTACAAGAATTGGCAGTGCAGCTGTGATCTTATGCATGGTTGTATCGGTCCTATCAGTTTGAAAGTATATATTTATGTGTATAGCCAAAAAAAATATCCATAGTGAACCAATTTCTGATTTGTCAAGTGCAGCTTCCATCGCAACTTTCAGAATATTTTCAAGTCGGAGAAAATTGTACACAGACATCTACTCCGTCTGCGAATCGAACTTTGTCGGAGCAGATAAAGGATTCCAAAAGCAATTTAACTCTGAATTGAGAGATGCAAGCAGAAAAATCGGTGAAAATATTGCTCATGAAGGTATTCATTGGCACTTTAATCAACCGGAAGCTCCACAGTTTGGAGGTCTTTGGGTGTTGGTGTGAAGTCCATTAAATCGCTTTAAGATGAGTGTTAGGAAATGCTCTTTTGCTTTCAAAGAAAATTAGTCCTGGTTTAAATCGAATCCTGTTTTAGTTCTCGACCCCTGTGTCCTTTTACGGAGGACCCAAACGATCTTAATGCCTAGACACCTGGACTTTCTTAAATTGGTATTTCCCTGATCTCGCCTCCAGAGCCAAACAGAGTCAAACGTCGTCAAACCACAATTTGGACCATTCCACTCAGTATTTAAAGTGCCTGAAAAATAGGCCTAAATGACAGAATTTAGCATCAAACCCGACTATGGGAGAATTAGTTTTAATAAAAGAAACCAATTTATCAGCATGTCACTGGACTATAGGAAGAGTCACAGATGTGCATCCAGGCGCAGATAACTTAGTAAGAGTAGTTAGCATAAAGAGTAACAATGGAAACCTAAAATGGCCCATAAGAAAAACTTGCATGTATCCAAACTCTAAACAAAGTTCATAAAAAACAAAACAATATTTCCCATTACAAAAATATATCTAAGCTCAAGATTATTTCATAAGCGGTATGTACATACACCTACCTACGTCCATCTAAACATATCTCTGTTTAAAAGCGCAGAGCTTTCCCATGGGAAAATTTCATCATGCTGCAATTTCTACCGGACAAATCACAAACCTCTTTTCTCTCCTATAATACGCATAATAACAATAAGACAAAGTTCGGGTCGTTGCTCGCGTTTCTTCTCCCATCTAGCACTCATAATAACTAATATCCAAAAATTCAAATCTTTGCAAACAAATTCAAAGAAAGATTTCCATTGTTTTGGTCACTGCTACGGGAAAATTATCACACAGCAGTTGAAAAATAAAACTATTTTTAGACAGAAAAAAATATTTTGTATAAAAAAAACTCAAGAGTATGGCTCGAACCCCGGACCCTAAAGGTGACATCAAAACGGCGCTCAACCCAAATCGGATATACTTCGAACGAAATCATGCTTATGTAGAGTAGAATAAAAGCCCTTTCAGCACGAAGCCATCGTCCCGATTTGATTGACATCAACCAAGGGAATTATCTTCTCTGCGGCCCACATCATTCCTTTTCCGGCTGATGGAACCTGTAGGAAGGTAATAATAAGGTAAATTTACTTATGTACCTATATATATACATATATATATATATATAAAACAAAGGTATGCTTGTTCTACAATAAATGTACAATATCAAATGTGAAGGATTGAATTTTTTAATATAATTAAACATTTCAACAGTAGGCACCTTTATATTGGGTCTGGACTGAGATAAAGATAGCTATTCTGGGTAGCGACTAAATTAACACGTACTAACAACCCACCTTTATCTTGGGTCTCTTCTCAGATAAATATTGCGCTTATGTTAACATCCGCGGCCATCCCTCCGATTTTCATCAACATTCGCTCACTCATTCTTATTAACTCACAAATGACGAATATCAAAATAATTTTGAGCGGTAACTTATATTTTATGAGATATTTAACTTTAAATTTCCCGAAACTTACACTACAAACTTCACAAAATATTTGACATTTTCACAAATAATTTACTCTTCTTCTTCCTTTAAGTGCACAACAAGCATGAAATTCATCTTATTGATGGGTATATACCTTCTGAACAGTCGGGTTACCAGCATTTCGTTTTGTTATTCCTTCCGAATATTCAATTGAGTGTAGTAAAGCAGCATTTATATAGAATGAAATAGAAAAACATTTATTAACAGGCACACACACACACACAGTGGCAGACGCGACACACACACACGTGTGTGTGTTTGTGCGACGGCCTCTGTGTGTGTGTGTGTGTCCTGCCCTGGCTGACAGTTTTTATGTATGTGTGTGTGTTTCTTTAATAAATAAAAAAAAGCAATGCTGGTAACCCGACTATTCAGAAGGTTGTATATACCCATCAATAAGATGAATTTCATACTTGTTGTGCACTTAAAGGAAGAAGACTAAATTATTTGTGAAAATGTCAAATATTTTGTGATGTGTGTACTGTAAATTTCGGGAATTTTAAAGTTAAATATCTCATAAAATATAAGTTACCGCTCAAAATTATTTTGATATTCGTTATTTGTGAGTTAATTAGAATGAGTGAGCAAAGTTTAATGAAAATCGGAGGATGGCCGCGGATGTTAAAGAGTTCCAAATATTGTTGCTCTGGGTATCGGCTAGAATAAGTCTAAATAACGTCAAATCCTTACCTTGGGTTTCGACTGGTATAAAGACAGTTATTCTGGGTATCGGCTTGAATAAAACTTACTAACATCAAACCTTTATCATGGGTCTCGACTGATACAAAGGTAGTTATTCTGGCTTGCGACTTTGATGACACTTACTAACATAAATCTTTATCTTGCGTACCGAGTGAGGTAAGAACATTTATACTGGGGACCGACTAGAATCAATGCTACGAATACAACTTTGCTTTGAGTATCTTGTACCGGGGTACGACTAGAACCAGAAATTTACTAATCAAAATACATTATTCCTTGGGTCTCGACTGAAGCAAAGTATCTTGTTCCGGGGAACGACTAGAACAGGAACAGTACTAACATACAAACTTTCTTTAGGCTGTCCACTGAAACAAAATATCTTATTCCTGGGCACAACTAGAGCAAGATATATAATAATTTCCTTTCTATGCTACAAAGTCCATTCCATAAGTTAAATTGGTGAGTACCTTTATAGGGATCATTTCTTATTTATATTTATATATCTACAATATATTTGTTGCCATTCTTAACACAAAAATTTATCTATTTCTATAAATATATATTCTTTGATTACAGACATCAATATTCTCTGGATTTTTCGTAGAATTTAACCTTAAAATAAGTTAAATTTTATTCATTAGAGATATATTCAGAAATATGTATACATATATTATAAGACATCTTAGTAATTTCGAAATTTTCTAATTATGTTTAATCATAAGTTAAGGTAGTGTATTTAAGTGACGAATTGGAAAATAAACCAGTACATTTTAATGTTCATCAGCATTCTTATTTACAATCCTCTTCTTTGTACTTTTTTTTTAGTATTCACCACACTGTATGTATTTATATGTATGTAGCTATAACTATTTAGTTTAACTATAAATAACTGCTTAAAATCTCGTTTAAGACTCATCACAATCAAAGTTAGAAAGTTTTCTCCTCGGAAGAAAAAAACTTTCTTTTCCCCACGGGGAGGGATGTTGTGACTCAGGTTTCACTACTATAAGGTCAATACATCAATATATTGTACTATACAATATATTGATGTGTCACACAAATGAACCTGAAAACCAAAAGTTATTTCATTCATTTCAATTTAATTTACTTTAAATTTCGCATAAAAATTTTTCCCTTGTTATAATAAAAGGAAATTATGCATACCATTTTATTATCGGACACACATTCCGCTCACACGGTATACTTACCTGTATACAGTGTCTTCATCTTTTTTTTTTTGTACATTGTTCATAGGTACATTATCTAATTTTTTAAATACAATTGCATGTACATAAATAAAATTATTCTCGCCCTCGTCGTGAGAAAGTGAGAAAAAGAATACTAAGCTTTTCGTTTATACCTGGCTGTAATATCGCCGATGCTCGAGTAGTTGTTTTTAAGAACATCGAGCGGGATGGTCCGCGAATTAACTCGAATAATTAAGTTATTTTGGAAACTATAAATGGAATTGGTTAACATAAAGTGTTAACTTGAATTGTTATGAAAAATTGAACACTGTAAATGGAATTTGTTAAAATAAAATGTTAACTCGAATTATTAAGAAAACTTAGAATCTGATAGTAAAAAGATTAGAAATAAATAAGAACTTGAAAACCCAAGAGTATTTGGTTAATTAAACCCTAAATCCTAAAAGGTCTTTAAGGCCGAGTGCTCTCTACCATGGGCAAGACACCCACACCAAAGCACATTCTGGCACTTCCAAACCTTTCTAATGAAAATTTATTTATAAAAATATTAAAATTAACTAGTAAAAGAAATGTGGAAAACTCTTTTGTGTCAATAGAAAAGAACATGCCTGCTTTCCATGAAAACCGACCATATGCGTAAATTTTTTGTAACTCCAGCACTAGGCTAAGTTAGATTAGGTTAGGTTTATGAGATGGTTGCCCATCATAGAATCCACCAGCCTCATATAAAATATTGGACGGTTGGTTAAGATTCCATTTCCATGCAACTTTGCCTGTAGTAATTGTTTGACGTGGCTAGAATTAAATGCAGCTCCATATGAATCGGACGAACTCGATCAATGATCTGGGGCCGGATTCTGTAACTCGGAGCGTTTGGGAGATGAGAATTTTCGTTTTCTCAGATTAAAACTCCCTAACTCTCCATTCGAGATTCTCTAACATACTTGGGAATGTGGGGAGTGGGAGTGAGAAATATCGAACTATTGAAAGACGGCTAACTCTGTGTGGGAGGGTTGTAGATCATTGGCGTTTTTTCTATGAAATTGAGGTCCAGAGTACAAAAATATAGGTGAACAATTTCTTGGGTGGGAATTTTGGGGATGGAGGGTCGCACCACCCCCAATTGGGGGTTGTCCAAAATACGTCATGTTTGGTATCAAATTAAAGAAGGAAGAGCCGGTAATTGAGCGGTGTAGTTTTTTTTGATCATTTTAAATTCATAACTGACTTTTTACAGTCGAAAGACGGATTTTTTGCACTTGGGTCATATACACCCCAGTTCCTATATTTTGCATATATTTCTTCCGTTGTGAACATTTTTCTCATGGAAAGTGAATTTACACGACTTACCAGTTCTTCATAATGATGAGTTGAGAATATGTCCATATTTGTACCTAAAAACGGCCATTTTTACATCTTAAGGACTGATTCACTTCTTTTGCAGTTATCTTCAAAACTATTTACTGGACTCAAAAACCAATTACATATCTAATTAGGGGACACAATATGAATGCGATTTCATCGTACATACGAGCTTTATAGTGCACATTTAAAATGTTTATAGCCTCTCCTATGTATTGGAAGACGCCAAATTGACAATTTTCGCGTGAATTACAATTTTTAGCGGGTACCTTGAGACACCAAATTCCTTATTTCTCTGTAAGTATTGCAAGGATGTCCATAATTTTTGTAAATATAGCCAGTGCATCCATAATTCAATTTGAAAATCCTGGGTACATTGGTACCTTCACAAAGGACGATAAAAGCAGACAATACTGTCAGTTGAGAAATATTTTGTCTTACTTCTCCACAAATAACACAGCCGAGAGTTTTGCCGAATACTATACAGATTTTAGTAAATTTCAATACAAATTGCACGAGTTAAGAGGAGTCAGTTCTCAGCAAAAGTTTCAATTTCAACGAACCTGTAGGTAATAAAATTTAAAATTTTCAGAACACAAGGAAAGTGAGAAAATTGAAATAAAATTAGCCTAGACCTAGACCACGGAGTACATTAGAGACATCTACCGCAAAAGGCAGAAACCCAACATCCGGAGAAAAAACTAGAATTATTAGAGTCAATTAATTATAAAAAGCTCCTCTAAAAGTGAAAAAACTCGACGATATTTGCTAGATCTTGGCTTTATCTTTCTAAAATTGTCACAATTTAAAGGAATGAGAATACCTACTCACAGGAATTTGATTTAAAAAACTTCAACTTTTACCTTTTTTTACAATTTTCCGAGCTAATATATCCCTTCCAAAACACTTTTTTTAATTTTTGCCGATGTCATTTACTAGACTTCTTCATTACCTTTAATTTAAGAAATAAATCATTACTCTGCTACAAATAGTTTGCCAGAAATTTGCATTGAAAAATGTATGAAACTTACATAACTTTGTACTGATACTGACTCCTCTTAAGCCAGAAACACAATATGATGCAGTGCAGTGCAGTGTTATAGCAATGTACTGCACTATAAAGTACAATAAAAGCAGTGCAGTGCTTTGGAAATCATTTTTTGAAGATTTCATTTATAAATGTCTTGTATTGTGGATTCATTATTTTGAGAAAAACTCTACCCTTTTTTCTTCTAATATCCTTTGAAAATGAAATAATCAATTTTAAATTGAACAATTCCTCTATTTTTAGTATTTAACAAATGTCAACTTGATGCAGTGTTGTAGAATATAGCCAAAACGATACAGAGCATTGTATGTGGATTGCCACATGGCATTACATGAGCTCTAAATTTCAATGCACTGCAGCGCACTGCGCTGCATCGTATTATGTTTCCGGCTTTAAAGAATTATACAACTCTCCGAGTTACTGAATCCGACCCCTGATCACAATTGCTTTTCCAAACAAATGCTGAATGCTTTCAAAGTGTTGTTCGGCCAGGCAGATTAAAAAGAAGTTTCTTGTTTTTAGTAATCACTCAAATCACCGTACAGTTCATTGGTTAGAGCGTGTTTTAAGTGAGCAATTTTACAGATGCTAGGAACAGGATAGAGTTGACGAAAGTGACGAATTAAAACGATGAGAACAATTTTTATGGAAGGCTTAAGAACTGGTAGATTGAGCTTAGGATGGTGACCTACTGTAACCGCTATAATTACGTACCTCATTTATGTTACTTTCTTATTTAGATGGACATTTGTAAAGAGATTATAAAAATAGTAGCGATATATTTTCATTAGTTTGAACTCTCTTGATTCCAAGAAACATTAATAAGTCTAATATAGGGAAGCCTTTCAGTTTTAATAGTCCCAGTCTGCCTCATTAGAAAACACATTTTGAATAACCGTCGTAACTAAAAACTTTGCTGCCTCACCCCCATAACTAACCACATTAAATACTTTTCAGAGATTTTTCAAAACTGGCATTTTCTCTTGATTCTGAAATGTTATTCTCTAACTTATCTATGATTCACAGTTTCCATTCTAAACTAAATCAGGTCGTTTTCTAGTTTCTACCCTTTTACCAAAAAGTATTACAACATTCAAAGGGGTGTCATGCTTACATATTCCCAACTTTAATCATATTGCGAAAATCAATATCTTTGTGCTTTTAAATCAAAATTCATACAACTGATGAAAACCCAAGCGGAAATATATATTCCGATCCAACTTCCGCACGTACAACATTTGAAGTCGTTAATAGCAGAAAATAGTACTTGCTATGAAAGAACGTGTTACTTCAGATCCCTGTACATTCATAGTACATATACATATATACAATACATCCAGTAATAAATTTCCAAAAAATAACAAAAAAACGTGTTATAGGCGAACAGAGCCTGATACTGTTTCTTCCAGAAAAGTTTACTGGGACACCCAAAACGGGATAACATCCAATTTGGTTGAGGGATAAACAAGACCCAAATAGGAATTTAAAATTTTCAAGTTTTTGTTTTCTTCGCTCTGTGCATTTACATGCATTTGCAATATGCTTCCGCGCTCACACATATATGATGGGGATAGGCCAAGAATGAGGGAAACACAATTTTTTTCATGGACTTACAGGTTAAATCCTGGGAGTGCTTTTGGCATTACGATAATTATGTTTTATAGAAAGGTTGGTACCCTGGACGAAAGGAATTACTTTTACTTTATCTTTGCTAACTATGAATTATAGTTTTACATATTTCTTTCCATTTATTTATTTATTAATGTTTGGACGTATGGGCTATGTAAAACAGGATTTCGGGAGATTTTTTTCTTTCTAGTCAATGCTAGATCAGAGAAAACTTTAGTTACGGGTGTTACTGTTTGGTTTTGAGTTTTTACCTCAATATAGGATCCCAGTAGTATTGGAATATCATAAAGAAGCTATTAAATCGCTGGCCAATAGAAAAGTCTTGAAATAGAGAAGAACCAAACCAAAATGTGAGTGATGCTTAAAAGAATTAAATCTGTAATCGATTAGAAACTCAAAAAACAATCGGATGATTTTAGAAAAGTTTGATTCCGTGTACGTTATGTCAATATTTTACCCGTGGGCCTTACGGTCATTTTAATAATAATAAACTATAATGCTGTCAAAATTTTATTCTTAGAAAAATTTATAAATAAAATATAAAGATTTAATTTAATGTCAGAGTAGAAGAACAAAATTAAAATAGATTTCAGAGTAAAAAGAGATAGAAAGCAAAATCAAGTATTAAGAATAATAATAAATATAGCCGAGAAATTGCAGAGGTACAGTGGACAGCATAACACAGTGTTTTTAAGGTATGAGGGACGAAACTAGAAGCTGAACGAATGTCCCAATGGAACCAGCCCGCTGTAGACTAATAGGTAAGCAATTGTAACAAACGAGTCGGGAAAACCCGCCGACTGAAAGGATTTGTAAAAAGACATCTGGCGACGAATGTCTTCTCCCTGGCATGGGTGATAAATAAGCTCGTAAATGAATGAGTTTTGTGAAAAGGACTGGTATGCTTGTCGAGACATAGGTACATAGGAATAATTAGGGAATTTATTGCACTGGCGCGCCATAATTAGTTTAGCTACAGAGAAAGGAATGAATGAGTGAAATGCGGAAATTAATGAAAGGCGTTTGTAAGTGTGTGTAACTGGAATGATTGGTAGGATCAGGTAGGAAGAAAGGTATGATGGTTGAGACGAGTGAGTGGTAGATTACCGTCGGGCATGCCGGGGAGTTGACGCGTTCAGTTCATGTCCAGATTTATTTTTAAATTCTGAGTGATAAAATTATAGGTGCTTTTATAGAAATTTCAGAAGTGGGATAAACCTCAACGAACTTTGTGAAGTGTTTGAGAATTTTACAAGAAGGTACCGTACGATTTGAGTTAATTTTTCGCAACTATACCAACGGATATAAAATTAGACAGTGCTGTGAATCTATTGTGCAAAAAAATGAGTTTAGTGGAAAAAAATGCACAGGCTGATAGTGTAAGTGTGGAAACGTTGCTAAGTGAAATTGAAAAAATGAGGCAGGAAATAGCACAATTAAAGCAACAAAATGTGTTATTAGAAAAAGATCGTGGAATAATTAGCAAGCAAAGTGGTGATCTGAGTGGTGCGGGAACTGATTCCGTAAGTGTAGACGACGTAAGTGAATTAGAAAAACGTAAATCTCACCAGAGGATGGGGATAACTGAGGTAAGCCTTTTGATTCCTAAATTTGACCCAGCCGAAAACGATACATTAGCGGCAGTTGATTGAGTACGTAATGTAGAAAATTTAAAAACTGTTTATGGCTGGGATGATAGGGCTACGATGTTGTATGCGGTTTTTCGACTGGAAGGGGCTGCGCGTTATTGGTATCAGTGCAGGCAGAGCACTATTACTTCGTGGGGTGAGTTTCAGGATGAGTTAGTTGGAGCCTTTCCATCAGAACAGGACGAAACATCCATTTTATTTCAAATTATGACTCGTAGAAGAAGAAAAGAAGAATGCGTAGAGAATTATTTTTATAATGTCGCTGCATTAGCCAAACAGATCAATTTAAAAGATGAATCTACAATTAAATATATCATATCAGGGTTAGAAGATAAAAATTTAATTAATATGCTATTACCTGCTAATTGTAAGACCCTCACAGAACTATTAGTACAAATCAAGCGGTATGAGGAAATAGAGAGCCATGGAAGACAGCGGAAAATTTTGAGTTTAGGAGAGGGCAACGGAAGTAACTTATCTAACACCAGACTAAAATGGTCGCGCCCGAATTTGTACCGAAGCAATTACCGGAACCCTTATACAGATTCGCGAATTAAGTCAGGCGAAACTAGGAAAATAACAAGACTAGATGAACCTCAAAAATTAAAAAGTATTTCGGTTAAATGTTTTAACTGCGGAGAGCTAGGACATTTTGCCAGTACCTGTAAGGGTGGTCCTAAAAATAGAGTTTGCTACACATGTAGACAGCCAGGCCATCAGGCGAAGGAGTGCCCTTCAAAAAAAATGTCGAACGTAGAAATTAAACCAAATAATGATTCCTCATCATATCTCGGAGACGAGTACCATCCTCTAGTGATGTTAAATAATGTGACACTTTTAGCATATCTGGACTTGGGGAGTGAATGCTCTACTGAGTGGGAAAAAGTAGTTCTGGAAAACAACTGGAATATAGAGAAATGTGAGACAAAGTTAATTGGGTTCGGAGGAAATCAGTGTGCCGCCTTGGGTAAAGTCAGAGTGAATCTTCAAATTGCGGACATCGGCTTGCAAACTGATTTACTTGTAGTCCCAAATGAAGCACAATCGACACCCGTTATTGTGGGAAGGAATTTCCTCGATCGACCAGAAATAAAAGTAACGAAGGAATGGGGAAAGTTCGAAATCACCAAAAATTCAGTCTCAAAGGACAGACAGGAATTAATAACCTCTGAACGGATAAAATTCACGCTGGAAGACTTAACAATTCCTAGCTCAATCGACGAGAAATACAAAAACCAGATATTAGAAATGTTGAATGATCTTCGAGACTGTTTCGCAACTGATATAAAGGAAATGGGTAAAACAAATCTGGTGGAATTACAATTAAAATTAAAGGAAAACAAGGTCGTAAGATATCACCCATATAAATTAGCCTATGGATTAAAAGATGTTCTTAGAAAGAAGATTAAGGAATTATTAGATGCAGAGATCATACGTGTTTCAACCTCAGAGTATGCGAGTCCAGTTCTACTTGTCCCGAAAAAGAATGGAGAGCTACGTATGTGTGTTGACTATCGTAGGTTAAATTCATTGACAGTCAGAGAAAATTTTCCAGTTCCGAATATCGAAGATACACTTAATTCGCTTGCCAATAAGAGATACTTCACAACATTGGATCTTATGAATGGATATTACCAAATCCCAATTGAATCCAACATCTAACTGCATTTGTGACACCCGAAGGGCATTATGAATTCCAAAGAATGCCATTCGGACTAACCAATGCTCCAGCCGTCTTTTTGCGATTGATGAGAAATATCACAGGACACTTGAACTCGAGAGATTTAGTTTCGTATATGGATGATATTTTGATTGCCACTGAAAGTGTGGAAAGGAACATAGAGGTAATGAAGGACTTTTTGACTGAAATGAGAAAAGCAAATTTAACTTTGAATTTAACAAAATGCGAATTTCTACGAGGCGAGATAAACTTTCTGGGGCATGAAATTTCGAATGGAGCTGTGAAACCAGGAGAAACAAAGACAGCGGCAGTGGCGGAGTATAACACAACACAGAACGTTAAAGAAGTTCGACAATTTTTGGGTCTCGCTGGATATTTTCGACGATTTGTACGGGGATTTTCGCAGATAGCTGCCCCAATCAATCATCTGCTACGAAAGGGTACCGAATTTATGTGGGGAGAGGAACAGCAATCAGCCTTTAATCAATTAAGAACAATTCTTAGCCAACGACCTCTTCTAACACTGTATGATTTTAACGCCGATCATGAATTACATACAGACGCGAGCAGCCATGGGTTGGCCGGAATCCTAATGCAAAAGGATAGAGATGGGAACTTAAGACCAGTTTCCTATTTCAGTAGAGCTACAACGGACTGTGAAACTAGATATCACAGTTACGAATTAGAAGCACTGGCAGTTGTAGAAAGTCTAGACCGTTTTAAGCACTATCTTTTAAATAAACATTTTAAAGTTGTCACTGACTGCAACTCTCTCAGACTTACACAGGAAAAGAAAAATCTAGTACCACGGATTGCACGGTGGTGGCTTCGTATATCAGAGTATGATTTCGATTTAGTATTTCGCCCGGGAACTCAAATAAATCATGCGGATGCCCTAAGTCGCTGCCCCCACGAGAAAGGTAAGGAAGCTGAACCCGTAAGTCATAAAATTTTAATTGTTGGAATGCAGGAAGACGACTGGTTGTCTACACTGCAGGCGCAAGACCCCAAACTAGTACAGATTCGAAAGATTTTAGATGGGACAATCTTAAACAGCAAAGAATCGGACGGTGTGAGAGAAAGTTATCAGCTGGAAGGCAACAGAATTTATAAAAAGACTGAAAAGGGACTACGATTCGCAATACCGCAGGGAGTGCGATGGAGAATCATTAAACTAGGGCACGACGATCTGGGTCATTGTGGACAAGGGCGGACTGTTGATTACCTGCAAAAGTATTTTTGGTTCCCGAATATGCGGCAGGTACATAAAAAATACATTAATTTCTGTATTGAGTGCCTTTATAATAAGAGAGGCAACGATGAGACTAGATATGTAGTGCATGAACCAGAAAGACAACTAATTCCATTCTATACGGTTCACATAGATCACTTGGGACCATATCCAAAGAGCAAGAAGGGGAATACGTATCTAATTGGACTAGTATGTACATTTACAAAATTCGTCATTCTGAAGCCAACTAGGTCCACCAACAGCCGCGGAGTGATAAATTTAATGAACGACGTGACGCAATACTTTGGAATGCCGGCAAGACTTATTACCGATCGTGGAACAGCGTTTACATCACAGGAGTTCAAAAAGTATTGTAATGAGAACGCTATCAGACAAATATCGACCACCGTTAAAACACCGCGATCTAATGGGCAGATCGAAAGGTATTTCCGGACAGTAAAAACTGCCATATCTACACTTACTGCAGACGAAGATGGGCGTGACTGGGACAAACAGTTTTCAGCTATACAATGGGGATTTAACAGTTTGCAACACACCACGACTGGAAAATCTCCACAGGAACTTTTGCTTGGCTACCACTCTAGAACTATTCTTAAAAACAAAATACTATTAGCCCTTCAGGACGGCGAATCCGAGAATGAGTCCGAAGATGACATACCAATAGCCGATCTACGGCAAAGAATCCTGCAACATACCAATGAAAAACAACACAAGCAAGCGGAGAAATATAATTCTGTACATCGACCACCTAGGAAATATGAAGAAGGAGATTTGATACTGATAAGACAGGAACCAGTATCAACAGGACAATCCCGGAAGGTGCAGCCTCGCTACCGAGGACCATATCAAGTCAAAAGAGTATTAACAAATGATCGCTATGTAGTAACAGATACCAGCACAACACGAGTGAGCCAGAGGCCGTATGAATCAATACAAGCAGCTGACCGGATGAAGCCTTGGTGCTCTTTGGAAGAGATGACATTCGATGAAGACGACTCAGAAGACACAGCCGATGATTAAAGATTGAGACTATAGTTAAGGATTTTGCTTATGTGTTTGGAAAAAAATTAAAACAAAATATATACATATATATATGTGTATCCATATGAATGTGTATAAATGTACAGAAACAGAGTGTTTTCTTTCAGAAGTGTATTGACTGATAAACCTACATAGTGTGGCCTTTGGTTTCTCAAGGTTCTATTGGAAGTTCAGCTTCGCTTAAGATTCTAAGTGGAGAACAGCTCTTTTCCTTGAGGTAAGTAAATGTATAGACAGTCTATTTTCGTGCTCTGCGTGGGGAAAATGGTAACGTGGCTTTACTGGGATATTGTCGTTATCCCGGATTCACTGCGGCTTTCATATTAATGGACTTATCTGAGACCTTGAGTATTAGAGCATTAGATGGCGTCCGCTTGTCACGAAAGATGATGGTCTTATGTAAGGCTCTTAGTGGTGTGAACTGTGGTGTTGATCTATGTCACGTAATCGCTGCATGAGATTCTTTGTGGTGATAGATTATGCAGAGCTGTGTGGCATAGATCTCCGAAATTCTGAGTGGCAGGCATTAATCTTTGTGGTATAATACTGGTCTCTCCACTGAGGCTCTGAGTGGTAGGCATATCCCTTCGGGGCGTGTTATTGGTCAAATGAGACTCTGAGTGGTATGCTTGTTCCTCCGTGGGCGTAATATTGGTTTCGGATGAAACTCTGAGTGGTAAATGCCTTGTTGGTGTAATAAAACAAGTGAAATTTTGAGTGGCCTCTATACTTTCGCTGAGGACAGCGAATCAGTAGGATGGCCGAGCTGTAACAAACGAGTCGGGAAAACCCGCCGACTGAAAGGATTTGTAAAAAGACATCTGGCGACGAATGTCTTCTCCCTGGCATGGGTGATAAATAAGCTCGTAAATGAATGAGTTTTGTGAAAAGGACTGGTATGCTTGTCGAGACATAGGTACATAGGAATAATTATGGAATTTATTGCACTGGCGCGCCATAATTAGTTTAGCTACAGAGAAATGACACTGAATGAGTGAAATGCGGAAATTAATGAAAGGCGTTTGTAAGTGTGTGTAACTGGAATGATTGGTAGGATCAGGTAGGAAGAAAGGTATGATGGTTGAGACGAGTGAGTGGTAGATTACCGTCGGGCATGCCGGGGAGTTGACGCGTTCAGTTCAAGTCCAGATTTATTTTTAAATTCTGAGTGATAAAATTATAGGTGCTTTTATACAATTATATTTAATTACATTTACAAATGACTTATACAAAGTAAAACCGCTCACCAATTTTAGTAAGGAAACTAGCGGATAGAAGATCACGATGTCGAATCGAGCTCAGAAATTGGACCCCGCCCCGGGAACAACCTGGCTTTCTTTGCTTAGATCAAATGGTATAAGAATTTCAGCCATGTGTTCATGAGGAATCGACAAAGGAAGATACATTAGAAAACCTCGGCAAGTTAAATTTAAATCGAATCGCACCACTGAAAGGTATTATTAATTTCCGCTAATAGCTTAGGAAATATTAGTCTCCCAAAACTTAAGTGGGATGGCACGAGTGCATTGATAAGCTTCATGTGTGACAATATATTCCAAGACATTCTTAATATTCGCAGGGAAGAGTATACGTATTTAACTATATTAGATATATAATCACAACAAGTAAACTTGATATTTAGCTCAACGCCCAGATTTTTAGCCACCGACCTAATATATAGTATGACGATGCCGTTGATCTTAACTACTGGTAGATAATTTACGTCACAGCACCTTCTGTTCAAAAGTGAATAATTCGACTTGTCTGGATTTAGAATCAGATACTGCTTGAGTTGGCTATGCAAGAGAAGAAGAATTTTGGTGAGAGAAATATCTGTAGCCTGTAGATCAGAAACTAAAACTTTGCAGCAATTTAAATTACATATCACTATGCCGTGGTCTTAGAGGTCTCAGACGTCACTGACAGCGAGAAAGTGAAGATTCTTGATTCAGAAAGGAAGTAACTTGGGAATGCAAGAATTTTTCAAAAGAACTTTGCTGAGGAAGCAGAGTTAGCTAATCTGCAATCGATTAGTCTACAACATTTGTGAGAACTGGCAACACAAAAGCATTTTTTAACAGTGATGGACGCTACGAAGTTATTAGACACATATTAACACATGCGTGAGAAATAGTTGGAATAATAAATTTATAAATTTTGGCAGGATTTCATCATTTGGCCAGTAGCAGATTACTTAATTATATTAATCACATTTAATTTGATCCACACATCTGAACGAAAAGTCAGAATAATTATTAATCAGTAGTTCAGATCAGTGCCCGATAGATGTTAGGCGGGCATATTATAGCATTGTTTAGGCCATTAGGAACAAGTGCTAGATACCTAGCCTGCGCACAAAGCAGATTACCCCACAAAATTTTAGAAGGCAAAGCAGCAATTAGCTTCGAATTTGATTACCTTCACTTGAACGAGCGAATGACAGATGTCACTCTATTCCTCACCGTTCTGGAAAGACATAGGTCGGAATCAGAGCCAGGAGGACTCTCTCTGCTATCAGATTGCGAATTTCATCTGAAAACAAAGGGCGTCAACCTAAACGCTGATTGTAAATCCGTACTGAAAAGCGCTTGTCGTATAAATATTATATTCGTTCTCACTTTCATTTGATTTACTTGATTATGAAAAGGTTTTTAGATCAAGGGAAAAACTCACATATGGACAGCACACCAACAACACAAAACTAAAAAAAAACCATAAGGAGTTGGTAAAAAGTTCGAAATCTTTCAGGTAAATTATGAAGTTCCTCAAATCTGTATGCTTTGGTCGATTCTGTTTTTTTTTTATCCATCGCCTGTATGCCCAAAGAAATATGTTTTCTTTAACAGCAATCTTATAAACATACATAGACGCCACCACAGTGTAAAAATATTGCTTTGTAAATCGGCATGACAATCTACTAAGGAACTGCATTCTTGTTTCCGGATAAGACAAAAGATTTTACTATGCAACCGTCAAATGCCTGGCAAACATGCAGATTGCAAGGGGGTACGTAGCATCCAAAATACGAACCTACATATTAATATTTACATATCTATAAATAAATAAAATTATTAATAAAAGTTTAAAATGTAGAACGGAAAATTTGGAAAAGAATTGAATATTGCATTACGAAGTAGCCTAAAGAATTACACTATAAACAATACATGTAAAGGTTTAAATCAAGTATACATACACTTAGAGTATTAGAATTTTAGGTATAGTAAAAATGTATGAAGCACCTGAGTATGCATAGAATAAGTCCATACAAAAATGTGAGATATAAATATTTAGTAGTAGTGAAGAATTCTTAGAGTCAAGACTGTGATAAGTACAATACGATACAAAAGTATCGTAATAAAATTATATAAATATTTTTAAATGATAAAAAAATATAAAAATAAAAAAAGATTAAACTAACCAAAAAAAAAAAAAATTGTTATCACTTATAAATAAAAAGAACAAATCCTTTTTATTATTTCATAGATATTTTAAATAAATCTCTATCTAATAAAATCTTCATTTTTTTTGTTTCATGTAAATGAACAAAAAATCAAAACTTGCTCAAGCTGATTTCTGTGAAAGAAATCTCAAAATACATTGATGTTGGTATTCAGGAGTCAACAAGAAATAATGATATCTAACTACCAACCATCAATATTGGTGACCCCGACAACAATTACGAGCACATCAGAATATATATTCGTCAGCATCTATTTTCGTTATATTAGTGACACCCCGAATAAGAAGTTCAATATTGAAAACATCAATCATCAAAGATTAATGACACCACAAATGACATTTTCGAACATGATCTTTGGTTCCCCCTCCAGTGGTAAGGAACCAATCAGATCGTTTTTGAAAGATAAGAAGAGAGAAAAAAGAAAACAATCAACAACTAGGCAAGAACAAAAGAAAACAGAGAAGACAGAAAAAAGAAAATAATAAAAACAAAAGAACAAGCAACGAAGAAACAAGGAATATCAAATAACAAAAAAAAAATAAGAATAAAGGAATAAGGTTCTTCAATTATATATTTTTTTTTCCTATGTCAAAATTTTTTTCCAAATTTTCTCTTTCACATAAACATTGACAGCACACAACAATACATTTTTCTGTATATGTATGTATATATGGGTTCAACGAAAAAAAAAAAAAAAAAAAAAAATTCACCATTAAACATTCCCACCTGTAATAGATATTTATTTGGGGATGAAATTATTTAAAGAAACCACCGAAATAACATAAAAACCACTACTTTATTTACTCTATATACTTTATACAATTACGACGCGTTCTTAACCTATCGAAGGTTTACTCAAAACTCGACATTTCCTAAAACTCAGGCTGCCCCGGAACCTTCCCAATCATTTTGCGATACTGGCACTCACCTACTTTCATGGCATTGCTTAATTCATTGTTGTTGATTTGTGATTTCAACAATTAGGCATCGATACATTACAAGTCGCTTCCTAGTGTCAACATAATTGTGTAACCATTATTTATCTAGGTTGAGTGTACTTGTTTTGTAATATTCGATCGACCTCTTAAACTGATTAACATCATACATTAATCTCGTATTTATTTCTAATACATTGTTTACATCACACTCCTCTTGTCATTTTAAGAAAACGGCAAAACGAAAGTTTCGCGAAAGTAATTACACGAATGATACATAATATTGTTTTTTTTCATATTTGTGTGTGTTTTGTTGTTTTGTGAAAATGCTTGCCCACAAACATGGTTCATCCAAGCGGAACTTCAGTTCACTACAAAAGGTATTTCTCAGGATCAAACAAAGTACGAATACATAGTACAATTACTACCAGTAGACATAATAATGAAAGTTTTGGATTTAGTGCAAACACCTTCAACATTAGAAAAATATAATACTCTTAAAAACGCGTTAATACAGCGATTTGCCGAGACTGAAGAGAAAAATCTAGAACTCCTCCTTTCAGACACCGAAATGGGTGATAGAAGACCTTCAGAATTTTTCCGAAAAATGAAAATCCCAGTAGGTCCAAGTTCAGAATTTTCTGAAAGGCTTATAAAAAAACTATGGATGCGAAAATTGCCAACAAATATAAACATAGCCCTAACAACCGCAGGAAATAATTGCATAGACAATCTTCTTAAATTAGCTGACAGAATTCACGATATAGCGAAAACCCAAAATATTTCAGCATTCACTTCAAATAATTACAACAGCAATCTTGACTTAATAAATAGAATTGATAACTTAGAGAAGAAAATAGACACATTGGAACAATTAATTAAAAATGTAACGTTTCATAATAAAGAAAATTTTTCAAGTTTCAGAAATGGTTCCAGAAGTCGTTCTTCAAGTGGTACTAGATTTACTACGATCTGTTGGTACCACAATAAATTTGGAGATAGAGCAACGAAATGTATACCACCTTGTTCTTTTAAAAAAACTCAGAATCCAAAAAACTAGTTAACCCCTCGACGTATTCATATTCTTTTAATAATAATTCTAAACGTTTATTTATTTTCGACAAAGAAAACAAATTTAAGTTTTTAATAGATACTGGAGCAGACCTTTCAGTCATACCTATCACTTTTGTAGCAGATACAAAAAAGACGATTCTTTAACTCTAGTAGCAGCAAATGGTTCTACAATTCAAATCTTCGGTACAAGGTTATTTAAAACCAATTTTGGCCTGAGAAGGGACTTCACATTTCCATTTGTAATTGCCGAAGTAAACCGCCCAATTATAGGAGCAGACTTTTTAACCAAATTCAATCTATTAGTAGATTTGAAAAACAAACGTCTGATAGATGGTAACACAAATTTATCGGTCAATGGTTAAACCATAAAGGTAAACACACCATCACCAAAACAATTCACTATTGAAATTGAATACGGAAACATTTTAAAGCAATTTCCAGCGCTAACAGAACGTCCTCGATATGGAGAACCTGTTAAACACTACGTTATACAACACATTACAACGAAAGGACAACTTCCTTTTACTAGACCACGCAGACTAGATGGAGAAAAAAAGGGCAAAAATGGAGTTTGACCATATGTTACAATTAGGTCTTTGCCAACCATTATCATCTTCAACAGCTTCAGCACTACATTTAGTGGCAAAGAAGAATAGTTCAGATTGGCGTCCTTGTAGGGATTACAGACAGTTAAACACTATCACTATCCCAGACAGATACGCAATCCCTCACATAAAAAATTTTTCTTTAAATCTTAGAAATTGCAAATTATTTTCTAAAATAGACCTAGTCAGAGCGTACCATCATATCCCAGTAGTTCTAGAAGACATATACAAAACGGCTATTATACAACACCTTTTGGACTTTATGAATTTACACGGTTTACATGGTTTACGAAACGTGGCACAAACCTTTCAGAGATTTATGAACGAAGTAACAAAAGGTTTGGACTATGTGTTTACATACATTGATGACATATTGATAGCAAGCCAAAACGAAGAAGATCATAAAAAACATTTAAAAGCACTATTCGAAAGACTAGCAATATATGAAATAAATATAAATGTGGCGAAATGTATTTTTGGTTCTACTTCCCTAAATTTCTTAAGCCATTTAATAAATAAGGATGGAATACTTCCTTCTCTTGATAGAGTAAAAATTATTCAAAATTTTCCTTCTCCTTCATCTGTCAAACACATACAGCAATTTATAGGAATGGTAAACTACTATCACCGTTTCATACCGAAATTACTAAGCCTTATATACAGTAACTTAACACTTTTATTAAAGAAAACCAAAAATACTAAAAAATGTTTGTGGCCACAATCTTGTGAAGACAACTTCCGACGTATAAAAGAAGCTCTTGCGACAGCAACACTGTTAATGCATCCCATTGAACATACTACTTTTAATCTAACCGTAGACGCTACATCTCTGGCAATAGGTGCAGTTCTACAACAGTTCAACAACAAATGTTGGGAACCATTAGCTTTTCAAAAAAATTAACAAAACCTGAAGAAAAATACTCCGCTTTCGATGGAGAACTTCTAGCAGTCCATTTATCAATCAAACATTTTCGACACATACCAGAAGGTCGTAAAGTCGTAATTTTTACAGATCACAAACCACTGACAAATGCTATTTGGACCAAAACGGATAGAAGTCCAAGACAAACCAGACAACTGGACTATATAACACAGTTCACATCAAACATACAACACATCAAATGAAAAGAAAACGTGGTAGCTGATGCTTTGTCATGCATACCAGGCAGTCACGAAGATTGCAATGAAATTGAAAATAAGCATAAAATTGATCTACACATAATTAGCTTAGCACAAACAGACGAAAAAGAGTTAACACACCTTATCGAACAACAACACGCAAATACGAAATCAAAATACAGACTAATAAACTCGGATATTCCGGAAACCAACTATAAACTGTGGTGCGAAGTGTCAACAGAAAAAGCTCGCCCTTACTTACCAACCAAACTGAGAAAAACAATTTTCAAAATATTACACGAACTATCGCAACCAGGTATACGTGCTACAAGTAAATTAATTAGTAACAAATATTTCTGGCCAAATATGAATAAGCAAATTAATTAATGGGCCAAGCCATGCTTACCATGTCAACAATCTAAGATGCACAGACTCACAAAATCACCATTTGGAAATTTTGAAATACCAAAAGGTAGATTCGAATATGTGCATTTAGACATTGTAGGACCACTACCTCAATCAAATACATTTACACACATACTGACAATCATCGACAGATACACACGATGGCCAGAAGCTTACCCTATCAACGACATCACCGCAGAAAACATAGCCAAAACTTTTTATCAACAATACGTTTGTCGTTTCGGAGCTCCTTTACAAATGACAACCGATCAAGGAGCTCAATTCGAAGCGAAATTATTCCACGAATTAGCTAATTTCCCAGGTTGTCACAAAATTCGCACAACTCCTTACCACCCACTATCTAACGGAATAATCGAAAGGTTATACCGACAATTACAGGCTGCCATTAGAGCTACGAAAGACACTATTAATTGGTCTTCTCATTTACACACAATTCTTTTAGGTATACGTACCACGATTAAAGAGGATTTACAATGCTCTCCAGCAAATTTTGAATACGGACAAGTAATAAGAGTTACAGGCAAATTTTTCGCAAAAACGAATGACAACATAATAGAATCCAGCGATATGTTAAAAAATTTACACAATTTTTTTTAAAATGTGTCACAAACGGATTCTAGGAAGTTTAGTACTACATTCTACGTCCAAAAACAAGATTGCGAATTCATTTTTATTCGCAACGACAAAATAAAACCAAGTCTTCAATCACCATACGAAGGTCCTTTCAAGGTAATGGAAGGAGGTGACAAAAATTTTATCGTTGATGACAACGGCAAATCACTTAAAGTCTCTATCGAACGTTTGAAGCCAGCATTCATAGAGAAAGTACCCGAACAGAAGATCACGACAAATAAAAAACAACAAAAAAAGGTCACATTCAGTTTATAATTATTTAAAAAAAAATACAAAAAAAAAACAATAAAAAAATTTTTTTTTATCTTTAAAGTTCGTTATTTACGTTTTCGTTGAATACTGGGAGGGGAGTGAATGTAGCGTCCAAAATACGAACCTACATATTAATATTTACATATCTATAAATAAATAAAATTATTAATAAAAGTTTAAAATGTAGAACGGAAAATTTGGAAAAGAATTGAATATTGCATTACGAAGTAGCCTAAAGAATTACACTATAAACAATACATGTAAAGATTTAAATCAAGTATACATACACTTAGAGTATTAGAATTTTAGGTATAGTAAAAATGTATGAAGCATCTGAGTATGCATAGAATAAGTACATACAAAAATGTCAGATATAAATATTTAGTAGTATTGAAGAATTCTTAGAGTCAAGACTGTGATAAGTACAATACGATACAAAAGTATCGTAATAAAATTATATAAATATTTTTAAATGATAAAAAAATATAAAAATAAAAAAAGATTAAACTAACCAAAAAAAATTGTTATCACTTATAAATAAAAAGAACAAATTCTTTTTATTATTTCATGGATATTTTAAATAAATCTCTATCTAATAAAATCTTCATTTTTTTTGTTTCATGTAAATGAACAAAAAATCAAAACTTGCTCAAGCTGATTTCTCAAAATACATTGATGTTGGTATTCAGGAGTCAACAAAAACTAATAATATCTAACTACCAACCATCAATAGCTACTACGAAAATAATATTTTCTGAAATAGATACTGTTCTATAGAGACTGCAACTTTTTTTTTCTTGCACATCAGATTTTGTTTTTCATTTGTTAAATTTTTTATTTGTAACTTCATTTATTTTTTTCTACTTTGTATATAAATACATTTAATTAAAGTTAGTTTTCCGTTCTGTATAAAAATACTTAATTTATTTGCACTAAGTAGGGAGTAAAAAATTACATAACAGAGGACCTGCGCTATTTACAAAAATAACTTTTAATAAAAAAAAAAGGATTCTTAAGAAGTTGGATTGCAGCGGGTGCTTGCTTTGGACCTGCTACAGATTTTTATGTGCATATATAACATATATAATACTTTTCTTTTCACTGCAATTTATTTAAAAATTATTGGTTATAATTTGTATGACCAACAAAATAGTTCAAAAGCAACGCCAAGAAATACCTACGTACTAACTTTTTTTCCATAAATTTGCTTGATAAATTTTCTTTAGAATATTAATGAAAAAATCACTTAATCAATCCACATCGAAGTCAGTTGGATTGCTTGGGAGTGTTTGACCTAGACTGTTTAAATGATTATGAGCGCAGTAGACAAGAAATATTTTCTAAAGATTTTCTTTAGAATTTGTATGTATGCGTCTATGCAGTCTAAAATACATCTTATGGTCGCGATGTCTGAAACCCATAGTAAAAATTTTGTAATACAATTTGTCAATTCGAACTGAGTTCTGTATACTATCGATTTGCTATGATCGGAGATAGGTAGTAATAGTTAGCGACTTAGCGTTGCACAATAGAACGCCAGAACTCAGTGTAACATGAACCACGACTTTGTTTTCTTCCACTTCAAGTATCGGGTGAACTTCCAGAAACGTTTTCCGAGTTTTTGAGAAATAACCGATACATAAGGATTGTATTGAAAATCGAAAAACTCAAGCGATATCTAGCTGCCGAAACCTGCAACTACAAATAGCTGAAAATAAATCTACACTATTTCGTGCGATTTCTGAAAATTTTTATTTTTGGAAGGCTTTTCTTTGATTGCATATTGGTGGATACAGCGAGATCATAGTTAATTGTTTTACGTAAAAAATATATTTAAAACAAAAGAATCTTCCACTTTCGTTCCCCCGCTCGCTTAGGAGCAAAATGAATACTCAAAATACAAATTTCAAACAAATGATAATCCAAATCAAAAATTAAAATTAAAATTTAACAAATATAGAATAATAACTTAATCAAATGATAATTTCAACTAATCGGCAGACACGAGAAGAATTTTTCATCTTTCAAATTAATCGTTCTTGAGAGGTGTTTCACTATACGGGCCGACACATATTTTTGGCTTGGTGATGTGATTGTTAGGGAGTTTACACAGCGCCGCCAACCGCATAATAGGTAAAAAAAAACCCAGCGAGACCTCTACGTTCTGTTACCAAAACGTAAGGGGTTTACAGACCAAGAAATTACTCCTGTTTTCATCTTCATTACAGAAACTCTTACAGAAACCTGGCAATGTTCAACGATAACGGATGAAGAACTTTTGGTTCTGATTTTCAAGTATTAAGAAAAGACCGAATCTCCGACCCTAATATTTCCACCGTTAATGGAGGTATACTTGTCGCCATTTGCAGCTGTTTTAACTGCAACTTGTTGATTCCACCAAAGAGCAACCAATTGGAAATAATTTGCTTGTGTATACAGTTAAATAGAAAGAAGCTATTAATACCTGCATCCCACCTCATCAAAATCCAGAAACTTAAAACAATTATATTAGTGCTATTGAGTGGATCGCTGATAGATGTGGAGCTGTAGGCGATCTTACCCTAATGGGAGATTTTAACTTGTCGAAGCTAAGGTAGGTTGAGGACGATACTAATGAATATTTCTTTCCAGTTAATGTTTTCTATGCTATTTAAACTACCGTAATTGATGCTTTAAATGCCCTAGGCATAAAGAAAATTAACTGCATTTTACACTCTTCCAATAGACTGTTGGACTTAGCATTCACATCGGATGCCGGCAATACTGTTGGCAATGGAAGTGACGTTTCTTTGGTTCCTGAGGTTTCTCATCATCCTGCAATTGTAATGTTATATAATAACATTCTACCTGACCCTAACGTAGTTTTTACTTATTCTTATTCTTTTAACTTTCGCAAAGCAGACTTTTCGCTGCTGAATAACTTTTTATTAACTTGTGACTGGTCTGTGGTGGTCAATGAAAGTAATATTAACGAATCTATACACCCTGTATAAATATAATAAGAAATGGGATAAGTGATACGAAATATAATAAATGATCATTCGAAAAATGTACTCACCAATTTACAATGTGGAATCGACTTTATAGCGTTGGTAAGTACCTACTTATTGACTATGTTTTTCTAGGCGTGTCCCAGAACAAGATACTTTGTTTCAGTCGAGACCCAAAACAAAGTTTATGTTTTAGTACTGATCTTGTTCTGGTCGTTCCCCGGAACAAGGTACTTTGTTTCAGTCGAGACCCAAAATAAAGATTATTAGTAGTATTTATCCCAATCGGTACCCAGAATAAATAACTTTACCTCCGTCGAGACCCAAGATAAAGGTTTGGGACTAGTAAGTATTATTCTAGTCACTACGCAGAATAACTGTCTTTATCTCAGTCGAGACCCAAGATAAAAGTTTGGGATTAGTAAGTGTTACTCTAGTCGCTACCCAGAATAACTATCTCTATCTCAGTTGAGATCCAAGATAAAGGTTTTGGATTAGTAAGTGTTATTTTAGTCGCTACCCAGAATAAATATTTTTATCTCAAGCGTTACCCAAGACAAAGTTATTATGTTAGAAAAATTTATTCCAGTAGAAACCCAAAATAATATCTTTATCTCAGTCGATCCCCAATAAAAGTTAATATATTAGTAAAATTTATTCCAGTCGAGACCCAGAATAAATAGCTTTATCTCAGTCGTTACCCAAGATAAAGTAAATTTGTTAATAATTCGATGTTGTTGCCATTAGCCAAGTCGATTCCAAATGATGCGCAACCTATGAGAGCTGGATGCAAAAAGAGAAAGATTCAAGTTCGCCTGCGACTAATATTGCCTCTGAATTGCGCACGGCACCAACAAATTATTTTACATTGCGCATAGCAACCAAAGTACATTGAACTTAGCAGCTGTGCAAATCAACTAGAATTGTGAGTATGTACAAATGACTTAATCTAATTCAATTTAACTTGCGTAATGCTATCGAAGACAAGGTAGGTATACATAGTTTAGTTCCCAAGCTATTTTCAATAATTAGAAATACTTGGAATTAGAATATTTCAAACGATTTTATTTTCAGCTGGCTGTTGAAAGGTTGAATTTTATTCGAAAATTCAATCTTCAAAGTATTTATAAATTAATTGTAAAATGATGACGTAAAGTATACCTTTAATGTCTTCTTTTATATATGTATATATGTATATTTAAAAAAAATTGTGGTGCTGAGTGTCATGCCTTGTGCCTTTTGCTGTACACATCACTAGATATCTCTAGGATACAAACAGCTAAGGCCGATGTTTGGCGAAGCGGTGTACAATAGGATGGTTCCCTAATTTCATCATTGGATGGAGGTAGTTTACCACCGTGGCACTTTAGTATCTAACTAATTTTTCCTATGCACCATCGGCTATGGATGCTGTCTGCTCTTAGCTGTAATGATTTCTGTATGTGTCCGTGTTTTGTGGATAGGTGAGTAATGTGCATTATCTTCTGTTATGGATGACCGAGAGCGTGACTGTGTGTTCGTGTATTGTTGATTTGTTCTTCTATTTAGTTAGTGGGTGAGTATGAAAGAGTTATGTATATTGTTTTTAACAAATACATGTGTATTTTATAAGATCCATCAATAAGTTTTAATTAAATTAATAAATTATAATTAAATTGTTTGCTTGATTTTCTACTTGTTTTTCTTCTCTCTTCTTTTTCTCATTATTTTATGAAATTTGTAGTTCTTTTTATTTTTATTATTCTGTGTTGTTATATTTGAATTTTCTTTAAACTTGTTTGTGTTAAGTTCATCTTCATTACGTCCCGATAAATGTAATGACGGTGGCACTTAACATGAGTGGGCTTTCAGCATATTTTACATATATGCCTCCGCCGATTTTACCCTATTCTTGCAATATGCTATATTGCATTTTTGCCGTGTAGGCTGCTGAATTGGCGCTACTGAAACGTTTTCTGCTCTAGCCATAGAGCATCATCAGCGGTTTTAGATAATTAATGAGTGCGTGATCACTCTCTAGTTTGTGTTAAGTACACGAAATTCTATATATATGCGTTGAATATTTATTATTCTTTGCATATGTATGTATATATATTATTCTAACTTTCTTTCAGCCCTTGTGCTTAATTGCTCCTGATCACTATATAAGTAGAGAGGATTTGTATATGCAATTTCTTTCCTCATATTAATCAGGTTTAGGGTCTATATATTAACTTTTCATTAATTTCACTATTTGTTCATCGCACACCTAGGTCACTCCTGTCTGGAACCCAAAAACCAAAAAGTTCAAACCTCCAAGGAATCCTTTAGAAACCCCACCGAAATTTTGAATTACCATGATTTCATATTTGCTCAGTTGACTACTAATTTATACTATTTACTATTTCATTAAATGCTTCTTTATATCTTTGTTCACATGCGAGTTTCATTTTCTGTACTGCTATGTTTGCGCATAGGGTTCGCACAATACTTCTGTGCCTATGCGTATCTTACCTAATTTAGCTATTTTTACTATATTCGTGCTTTCACATTAACTAGCTTGACTTATTCTTTACCCTAATTCTTATTACTTCCCAGGTTATTATATAATTCTAACAATATTGTCTACCATGTAATTGTCCCTTGCCATGCTAACATGTCTAAGCATGTGGTTAGCACCCTTTGCCTATATCTGTCTGTATCGCTTTCATTCAGATCTTCTAAAAACTCTTTCAGAGAATCCCTAAAAATTCTTTGGAAATTCTTTAAAAACCTTCCGAAAATCTTCAATAAATCTTATCTTATCTTATAAGTTGAAGACCTCACCTATATTCTGCTTCATGTGGGTTATTTAATTTACGTGTGTGCGTGCAACCTTACCTTCCCTTTTACGCTTAGTTGAAGCTCGTTGTGCTTTGCCTCCATTATTTATATAATCATGGGTAGAAGAAGATGCTTCTAAGTGAAGCCATTTTAAATTTTTCATTGTTTTAGATTCAAGCTGTTGACAGATCTCTCTGCTCAAGATCGGTTCGTGTGCTTGTCTCGCTTATTTAATTTTATCTAGTTTCATTCCATTTGATTACTTCGTGTAGTTCGTTGAGTGTTGGGTGAGTGAGCTTATGGAATTATATATTTTCATCTAGGTTTGTTTTTATTATTTATTCAGATTCATTTAACAAAAATTCTTTTTAACTTATAAACCATTTTCAATTACAGTTTCAATACATGGTGGATAAGTTCTATCATTGTCCGTAATTGGTTTATTTTGAAATCGTCTTACCTTAGATGTTATTTAGTTTCTTGTTCTATGTTTATTTTTATTATTTTGGGGCGGGGGGAGGGGGGGTGTTTTCTTATTTTATGTAGTAATACTGCCTCGCTCACTTCATGGTGTGATCCATTTACTGTGTTGGCCGGTTGATTGAGTATTCAAAGCTTGTTATAGTTGATAGTTCCTTTGCCTGCATGTGATTTTATATATATATAAATGCATATATATGTATCCTTCATACATATTTTCTTTTAATTTTTTTAAAAAATTATTATAATTCTTTCCCATTATATTAAAACTTTACCTTTCTTATTTGTTGTGTTGTTACCTTGGAATGCCAGTTCTCTTGTAACTGCGTTTGTTATATTTTCTGTTTTAGTTATTTATATACGCAATTGTTGCTTATTCGTATAAAATGTTGCTCGGATTCTTTACAGCTTGCCTGTTGCTACTCTTCAGTCTCGTTTGTAAGAAATAAATTATTTCTGTTTCTTAGCATTCAATTTTTTTGGAGGCGCCTCCTGTTTTCAAATTATTATTAAAATTTTTTTTACATTAATGTGGTATAACTCCGTTCAGTATTTCTACTCGCATGTATATATTCTCATATCTTGTTAATTAATTCTTTTTGCTTAGTAATTATTTTCTGTATACGTTTTGCTTTCTATATTTGTACTGCTTTTGTGCCTTCTATTCTTCAATTAGTAGTTAGGTCCTTTTGTTGATTATTTGCGATCTATCTGCTGTTATGTTGCTCTTGAAATGGTTGGTTCGTGTTTCTGTACTTAGGTTGATTATACTTATAAGTCCGCTAGTATCCTTGCTGGATATGTATGCCGTGATGTATTTGACCGCTTTGGCCCTGCCTCTTGCTCTGTCTACTATGTATTGTGATTTGATATTTTATGCTGTGGTTATGGTTCTTTTTGTTCATAGCGAAGCTTCCTTTCGTAGCGCTATGTTGCCTCTGCTGCCTCTTCCAAGTCCTTCTTGCCCGTAAGTATGTGCTATAAATCTTTGTTGGCAGTTCACACATTCATAGATTATTATAGTATTCCAGTGTTCTGGTTGTTTTGTGTTATGCTTGTAGGTTGCTTGCCCTGGCTTGTTTTTTTTGTTATATTTAGCTCTTAAGGTTGTTTTGGAAGGATTGTATTGGTTTAGGTTAACATCTTTCGTGATGCTTGAGATGTCCCTTCTGTATGTAGTTGTTTCCTTTAAATTTTGCAAAAAATCATTTATTAAATTTTATTAAATTATTTTTTATTAAATTTTGCAAAAAAAAAATGCAAGTGCTGGTTTTTATGTCATCAGTGTCCATAAAGCCTTCATGGAGCAGTATGACGGAACGTTGTACAGCAGATGGGGCACCACCTAATGGAAAGTTTTTCTAGTACCTCACTTAAGCACTACGGTGGCTAAACTAAGTGACTTACGGCGCTGGACAAGTGGTGCCCCACCTGCCGTACAACGTTTCGTCATACTGCTCCTTGAAGGCTGCATGGACACAGATGACATAAAAACCAACACTTGCATTTTTTTGTAAAATTTAATAAAGAATAATTTTTTTGCAAAATTTAATAAATATTTTTTATAAAGACAATGGATCCTAGAACAACGCAAGCAACTAAGCGCAATGACAATAGTAAAGAATAAAAAATATATATAAATGAGACTAAGAGTAGCTAACATGAACAAAGAACCAAATACAATATAAGCATAACACAATATAAGACTACACACGAATAACAACACAATATTCCAAAAACACAAAAATGTAGAGGACAATCATAGCACACAAGAAACAAAACATAATGTAAGAGATAAAAATAACCCTAAATTTACCTTAAGTACCAACTTACCTAGGCACCTCAATGATGCTCCAAGAAGTAAGTGGAGGATTTAAAAAACTCACAAAATACGAAATGAGCCCAGAAATAACTGTGTTCCTATCCTACGGGCCGAAATTCATAATGCCAAACCAATCAAGTAGACCTCATTAGCACACTCAATACTATAGCGGATCAAATAGAACAGGAGGAGCCAATGCAACAAAAAGCAGAAAACTAGTAAAGGCAACCAATGTATTCATACAAAAATAAACCAAGGAGAATATCAAAAATGGATAGAAAGATCTTCAGCACACTTGGCAGCATTAAAAAGCTGCTCAACAAAATAAACGGCATAGTCCTAATGAAGTCCGACAAGCGCAAGGTCACGGTAGCCCTATACAAGGAACTGCATGACAATCTACAAAATAAAATGATAAACGAGGTAATAGAACAAGGCATATATAAGAAAATACAAAACCAATTCACGACTAAACTACAAGCGACACTAGAAGCGGCATACAAATAAAAAATACGCAAATCCAGAATGAGCCAAGCACCAGAAGAGAAAAAGGTAAAAATTCTCAGGGAGCTAAGAGAATATGCAAATGAAATCAGCATGATGCATCCAGTCATAAAGGTCCAGAAGAAGGAGCTCAAAATGAGACCCATAGTCTCCACGACGTGCTCAATTAACACAGTGCTGGGAAACACATAAACGAGGCCCTAGACAGAATGAAAGACCTAGACTGCCTAAAGCATAAACTAAACGTAAGTAACAAACTCGCCTAATAGCTGAAATGAAACAAACGAAAATCGTAGAAGGATATTTTCTATAAGCCTCGACATAATAGACATTTTCAATAACGTCAACCTACATAAAATGGCAGAAAATATTAAAACCATAATAGGCCCAGTAGTGGGAAGTCAATATAATATAACCAGCCTAATAAACCTAATTGAGTGTGACATTAAGCAGGCGAACTACTTTAGAGTAAACGAAGAAATATATATGCAGACCAAAGCAGGTAAGACATCGACTAAGTATGCAGGCCTATACATAAATCTCGCACTAAATCGAATATACCTAGAACATAAGAGAATAGGAGTAAACATAATTAAGATATATGTCGGCGCCTTCCTCTTTTATGCAGAGGAAACGAAAATAATAAAAATAAGAGAGCTATTAGAATAAGAATTATAAATAAAATTCACGTTTGAAAACGAATCTAAAGAAAAAACCATTAACTATCTGGACATAATGTTCCAAAAACAGAACAAGGGTTCAGCACAAGGTGGTACAAGAAGCCAATAGCCTCGAACAGGCCAATCTATTACTACTCCAATCAACCACTTCAATAAAAGAGGAACACCATAAAAGAGAGAGGAAATTATGCGCTTACAATAACAGGCACAGATCATCTAAAAGAAGTAATGCACACACTCAAAGCATAGCTAAGGGACAATAATTACACCATAGCGATTGCAAAAACACACATCAAAGAAGCAATCACGAAAGGTAAACATGAAGGAGAAAAGAACGATACAATAACGGCCATACTAAATGGTATTTATGCAATGCAAAGCAGCACACGACAGCATAGACAACCAGACAGGACAGCAATTATAACAAAAAAATACGTAAAAATGCAATACCATCTACTACCATATACTATCTTCTCTGAATTAGTTCTTACTCCTTATAATGAAGCTATGTACCCCAAATATTTTAATTCATTTTTGAATAGAGCGCATTTATTCGTACTGAGCTTCAGTTTCGCATCTCTGAGTCTTTGAAGTACATCCCGTAAGTTGTTTTTATATTCCCCGAATATCCTTCAGATTACTATTATGTCATCAAGTAGACAAGACATGTTTTCCAGGTTAATCCTGGTAAAACGCATTCCATGAATCGTTCGAATGTGGCTGGAGCATTATGTAATCCAAACGGCATAACTCTGAATTGCCATAAGCCACTTCCAACTGAGAAAGCAGTTTTGTCTAGGTCCTTGGTATGTATTCCCACTTGCCACTAACCGCTCTCTAAATCCAATGTGGAAAACCATTGCGCTCCGGAAAGTGTGCCCAATGTGTCATCAGTCCTTGGTAACTATTTAGTTGGCGGTAGTCCACACATAATCGGCAGCTGCCATCCTTTTTCCTGACCAAAACAACTAGCGATGTTCAAGGGCTATTAGATTCCTCTATTATACCTTGTTCCTTCATTGATTTTATCATACCTGCAACTTCTGATGGTTTGGCCAATGGTAGTCTCCGTAGTGTTTGCCGAATGGACATAGCATCTCCTGTATTGATCCGATGCTGGACAAGATTTGTTTTGCCAAAATCATCATCATTCATTCCAAATAACTCCGAAAATTAATCGATCACCTCTTTGGCGTCGTTGTATTGCTGTTCGCTTAAGACACTAGATGAAAGAAGTTTCTGAACCAGTTGAGTAGTAACTGGTATAGGCAATGCCTCCTTAATATTAGTACCATTATCCAAATTAACAATCTGATAAACGGGTTCACAATATCCAATTATAGGACCTTCTTTAGTTGTACCTCTTTTTCGGATGTGCTGAGCATTCTGACTGGAATTAATGTTGCGCTTTCTGCCTTCACAAAAGTCTTAGCAACGATGATGTTTGTTGTCACTTTTGTAGGATTAGGCTCCACCATATAGAATCGGCAGGTCCCAATGTCATCAGTAGGCTTTGTCCATACTAGCGTCTTGGAGCATGCAGAAAGAGTAATATTTTCACAGACCTCGTCCTTATTTTCGAAGGATAATCTGCTCCTACTCCTAGTCTCACAGGAATTTCTATATTTCCATATATGAGGATCCGCTCTCCGATATTCATTATTCCATTTATTTAATATCTGTGCTTGAAATATACTCCACGAACGCTTTCGTCCATGATGTCTGACACCAGGAAAGTGTGAGGAAAGAGTAGTTCGCCTAGCTGAACATCCAAAGTTATTTCTCCAAAAACTTGTGCTGCTGCTCCAGTTGCTGTTCTTAGTAAATATTTGGTGGTGCTGCTCCAGTTTTTGTTCTTAGTAAATATTTGGTGGTACTGTGAAGCCACTTGTTTTTGGCGAGATCTGCTCTCATAATTGATCTCGAAGCCCCATTGTCTATCTCTGCAACTGGGCTACTTGAATGATTTCTTCGGGGCTGCCGACAACACCAACCAACTTCTTCCACCCAAAGTTGGTTTTTACATGTTTTCCGACTGCTCAACAGGAGAACTGATTTGACTAGTCGCTGTATGAGTTCTAGTCCTTCCACGAATAGCTCGCTCCCTCGCTCCACATCTTTGGCATACTTTTCTGTTCCCCGTTCTTGTGATCCCATTCGTCGGCGTATTCTGCAGTCCCTTTAGAGGTGTCCGGGTCTATTACAATTCCAGCATCGAAGAATTCCACGTGACGGAGTGCTCTCTAATGACTGCATTCTGTTGCAAGAACATTTCTCCAGCGAAATTTCTCTCACTCGTACTGCACTCCGAGAAGGTTGTCTAGCAGGTTCGTATGCTAATGCATAGGGTAGCGCCTTCTGCTGTTGACTTCTTTCCTATTAGCCTTAGTGCTTGTTGTAAATTTTGATCTGCAATAGCGTTCACAAATGCTTCTGTTGCCATTTCATTAAGAAATTCTGCATTGACGCTAGAGTATGAAAGATAAGCTAACCTTTCCACATCAACCTGCAATTGTTGTAATGATTCACCATGCTTCTTAATACTTTTGCGTAACTGCAAGCGATATACTTGCTCCATATGTTCATCTCCATAACGTAATTCTATGGCCTGTACTAATGAAGTGTAATCACGTTGCCTGTCAATCGATATAGTTTGTAATAGCTCTGACGCGGGACCTCGAAGTGCTAATACCAGAGCTGTAGCTTTGTCTGCATCATTACATCCATTTACTTGGGAAGGTGCCTCGAATTGTCTCTTGAAAATATACCACGAATTTCGTCCATGAAATATTGGAGGTTTCATTCTATCTGCACCGGATATTTAAGTTTCTTCGTGCCATGGTTGTCGATGCTTCATTCTCTCCAAATCTGTTTTAAAGTTGTCAAGCTTCTCCATGTTATATTGTTGTACTTCCGACACTTGTTGTTGAACTTCCAGCACTTCCTGCTGGATTCCTTCAATTCTCTTATTTTGTTCTTCATTCTCTCCAAATCTCTTTTAAAGTTGTCAAGCTTCTCCATATTATATTGTTGTACTTCCGACACTCGTTGTTGAACTTCCAGCACTTCCTGCTGGATTCCTTCAATTTTCATATTTTGTTCTTCTAATGAATTTTTGAGAAAATTTTTCTATTCTTCCAAACAGGTTTCTAGACAATACTGCAAAGAACTCTTTTGATCGCGTCAACGGGCTTCCAGATAATTATTTTGTTCTTCTAAACATGCTTGCAGAGAATTCTTGTGTTCTTTGAAATATGCTTGCAGAGATTTCTGTTGATCCTCATTAGCTTTCTTCTGCTCATCCAAACGGGGTTCTAGAGAATTATTTTGCTCTTCTAAGCATGCTTGCAGTGAGTTCTTTTGATCCTCATTAGCTTCCTTCTGCTCATCTAAACGGGCTTCTAGAGAATACTTTTTTTCTTCAAAACGGGTTTCGAGAGAGCTCTGTTTCTCTTCTAAATATGCTTGCAGGGAATTCTTTTGTTCCTCATTAGCATTCTTTTATTCGTCCAAGAAAGATTGCTTTTGTTCCTCAAGAACATTCGTTTGTTCCTCCTAGAGAGAGTGCTTTTGTTCCTCAAGAGTATTCTTCATCTGCAGTACTGAAAGCTCCATTTGGTCATTAAGGTACCCAAAAGCTGTTCTATGTTCATCTCAGGCTCTTCTTCAGTTTCAGCTTCTTCTTCAAAAACAAATGTCTCAGTTTTCCATTCTTCCTCTATCAAGGTTTGTCTAAGTCGCTCGACTAGAACTGACTTTAGACCTCTTCCCAAACACCATTTTCAATTCCTGTATGCGAAGTTCCTCTAGTTTGTGTCCCATTCTTGCGTCTTTTGTAATTCACTCACAGTTTAATATAAAATTATCTTTCTTAATTTTCACACACGATTTCACAAAATTGATCACTCTTTGAATTTCAAAGTCAAATGCCACCGCGTTTTTTCGCGAATTTATTTTCTTCTGACACCAGTTAATACGAGCGTGGTCTTAGTTCGTTATTTAAAACACAATATTTCGGATATAATTCAAAAGTTATTTTTATATTTAACTTTACTTTTTACTCTCACAAAATCGCAAATTATTATCAAATCAACTCTTTAGTTATCGCTAGTACTGTACTTCTTATAAATGCAATCCAAATCGTTTACTTCGTTCACTTCACTGGCTGGAATAAGACTCGCCTACTGGATGTGAGAAGCGCCGTATTTATACTCTACGAGTTAACCTACAACCTTCCTGAATTTTCCGTTCTCCGAACCAAAAGTTCACTAAGATGTCACTAACCTAAAGTTGTTTACATGCCCAACAGATCTCGATTGTGTTGCTTTGTAACACGTAACAATACAGTCAAAGGGGAAATGAGAATTAAGTGCGCTTACCCTTGGATTATTACAGTATGAAAATTTATAAACAACTTTCAGTTATCTTAGATTGACTGCAGTCGAAGAGCTTACCATAAACTAGACGCGAGTACGTATTCCTGCTATGCTTACTTTTTTTTGGTTTTGTTTTCTTTCTTTTTTCAAACCTTTCACTACGCACTGTTAGAATGGAGTATTGTGTTATTGTACACTTTTATGCCTTTAGAAAAATCTTGCTATAATATCGATAATGTAAATTTCTGGCAAAGCTCTGGAGTACATATGTAGGGGAATTAGATTGGGGAATAGATTTGGAAGGTGAACGCAAAACACTTGTTGTGCACTAAGTCGTTTGAAATTACGAAAAAAAGAAAGAGGTGAAAATATGCAATGGACAAGGTAAACGTTGTGCATGTGTTGTGTGGCTCGTGCTTAAGAACAAACCAAAAGGAAAATTCAATCTTTTAACATGTTTGATTATAGTGTCTTGTGATGTGTCAATGTCGCTTGTCGTCAAGGCTCGGCACTTTGTGTAGTCACAGTTGACCTACTGGGAGCGTGTGCTTCGAAGGTGCCCAAAAAACGCCCAGCACCAATCCCAATGAAATCCCTACATAAAACACCAGCTAAAGGAAGATCTCCGCCAAAAAAGGGGCAGGAAATGCCGTCTTAGGACAATTCAAAAGAGAAGTGCATACGAAGTGCGTCAATATATTACACTTGCCGGAAATGCGATTCCGAATAATGTGCCATTCAATTTATTCTAAAAAAACAGAAAAATGACAGGAATATGACATTTTGTTTCATTAAATTAATTATTTTAGATCATTTTCAAGCATTTCAGCACATTTTTCATCGACTGGCCAACCTAGACCTCACCCAATCAATCTACAATGGTCTGCAAAAGTGTTTCTCTTTCCCACATCTTTCCAAAGATGTGCTTGACTGACCAATTACATCCATAAACGGAAGTTATTGGCAAAAGTCAAAAAGGTGGCCAACCCTGTCAGCATTCCGGTACATATATACATAAGTTGCAGCACACAGCCTAATCATCTTACAGTCAGTTAGTTTATGGACTCAACCGACGGAGATTTTTTCGGAAATATTCTTGCGAACCTGTGTACCGAGTATACCCACTCCCTGCCTTAGATTCACGTATAGTTTCCATGCCGGCCATGGCTGTATAAATTTTCTGCCTAACATTCCGTCTACTTGCCGCACAATGGCTGTAACTCTCACAGGGGACTTTTCTATCTCTGTCTCCTTTTCTTATCCTTCTCCATCTTTCTCCAATTTCACTCTTACTTTCTCTCTCTAACTTCATCCCAACTATAAAACTCTAAGTTTCTCTCTCTCTCCCTATATTTTCGGCTGTAACTGAAAAAAATATTACTTTAATTAAGGTAATGAATATCCATAATAAAAAAAACAGAAACTTTTATTAAAATCCCTAAAAACGGATTTCGTAAAAGAAATTTTCGATTTGTGACCTATTTAAACGCATTACATGTAAATGCATTACTCATTTTCAGGCCTAATTAAATCAAAATTGCATTGCGTGAACCATGTGGAATTAATTAGCAAGCAGCAGCTACATAAAACTGTGAATGGGGCTACGCAGGTACATATTTAAATTAAATCGTCAAGATTATCCCTCGTTGTACTAATGCATTGTGAAACATCATCACAAGTAGAACGATTTACAACAAAACGCTCTGTCCTGGATCGAAATGAATAATGACGGCACCTTATTCGGAATTATAGAAACATTTGAAAGGCATTCTCCCGCCCCTGCCCACCCTCCAATTGTAATTTTTTTTCAATGCGCTCTTTACGATTCACCTCCAAACAATGGAGCCATCCTCTACGAGGCGAAAATTAATTAAAACATATGCCAAGCTCATACGCTCGAGTAATTTTATTTTGTCAATTTCGTTCTTCGATTCAGACAATTTTGCTGACAGCTTTCCGATTTTCGCAATTAGGCATTCATGTATTTTTCAATTTCCTTTTCATCAATGACTGGGCTACACTTGCACCTATGCTTCTTCGGGCTCTGGCAATTTTAAATTGTCGTTCATTTTAATAGTAGTTTTCATCGATAGTTAAGGTTTTTGTTTAATTTAATACTTTGTGTAAGGAAGGATGTTCTTGTCATTTTCAATAACTGTTGGTAATGTAAAGGTTATTTAATTAAACAATAGCAAATGAGATCTCAGATTCATCCTCCCTAACTAGAAGGTCGACTATCGAACTAACGCTACACCGACTTGCTCTCGTGTAGGTTATGAGCCTAGTGAAGGATATGTTTTGCTATTATTAAAAACGTCGGATGTAGAGGAGAGTTCCTTGATAATCAACCCCTACTCATATGAGGGGTGTAGCGAACGTGTGTAAGTTACTAGTCTTACAATAGTAATTGATGCGTGACAGCAACTATGGTCGGTAGTTTGCTCATAGAAAGGCATACCTAAGGGTGCAGCAACAAAATGTGTCAAAATGGGGGGGGGGGGGGCATGCGCGGATTATGAAACTGCTCAGCTTACGTGTCAAAAGCCCTGCGTAACCTTCAACTTAACGGATTCTATCTGATATAATAAGATCCGTGCAGGAATACCACGGTGAATACAGCTGAAAAAAGAAAATAGACCAGCGTGAGAGCAGATCGGTACCTATGTACAAGTGAGAATCTAAAACAAATTAAGGTGGCCATTATGGGGGACACGTCAATAAACCTCCTCGGGACATTGATAAAATCCCAGGAAAGTGTACAATCGGACGTTAACTGGTGATTGGAATGCCTCGCTGAAGTTCCATATCTTAAGTGCCATAATGAACAGTCAGAATGGTGCAATTTTTTTTAGTAGTTATTGACTCATGTATAGCATCTCCCAAAGTCTGACTGAGCTGCTCATAATCTCAGGAAATTACTACACTTAGTTCTCACAATCTAAATGACCAACGCAAATATCAATGAAAATTATGTAGTTGGTAGTCTATAAATTAAACTGTCAACTAAAAAGGAAAGAAATTAGGAAAAAATGGTTTTTGGAAAAAGAACCGAATTACATTGATTGGGTTAAAGCACTGCAGAAGATAATGTAAAGGACAGTGCTGTTTCATTAATGAAAAAATAACAAAAATAAAATAACGATATATAACGATTTTTTTTTTATATTTGGTAAGTGTTTATAGAGCGAAGGAACCCTTTTGTTCTCCGCTAGATTACAAGTTCTTGTACTTGGACTCTTGTCGTAGTTTAGATAATTCACTGGTTCATGGACCAGTACCTTGAGGAACTGTGCAAGGGTTCTTGGACCGTTACTCTGTTGAATTGCTGATTACACTGCCTATAATTAGCGTGGTGTATGAAATTATTTTCCATTATCGACTTTTGATATGATCAATATGCTGATTATCACAAATAAGCGATTGATTGTACATTTTTGAATCAGCAAGCAATAGAATGTGTCTGTTGAGATATTGCAGATCTTTTGTAGTTTGTTGATGCCATTACTAATGCAGTTGAACTATTTCCAATAATTCTCCATGTCGTAGTACACCTCTAGGTTCCACTCATTAGAGATCAGATGGGTAGAGCCCAGGTTTTCGAAATATATGCTCAGCTGAGATTTAAACGGCGATATTTTTACTGGTGAATTTCCTAAAATCGGTAATATGAGACTTTTAAATAGGAGCATGGTGAGTGCAGAGCTTGCCGAACGTCGTGACAATTTGGCATGTCCTGGATCTGCGTCCTCTTGATCTTTTTCAGCTTTGCGTCTCGGAAACCTTTCCTGTGTTTCATTCGCTCGTACGTCATTTTTGTCATCTACTGGCAAAGGTGCCTGTTTATGTAAAGATCTGGTTTTGACGTCAGCAACTTGAACCAAGCCGTCTTTGCCCTGAATTGCTTGGGTCATCCTTCCGAGTTGTCATCTGAGGGGAGGCAAATTATCTTCTTTCATTAATACCATCTTGGCAGTGCGAGCGTTCACGGATTGCTGCTTCCACTTCTGTCTTTGCTACAGCTCACATAGGTATTTGTGAGACCATCGACACCAAAGTTCGTGCCTTATATGCGACACCATTCCTTCCCGGTGGGCCCACTTGTTGTGTACTTGAATGTGGATCAATTCTTGAAGTCAGGGCTCCCGACAAGAAAATGTGCAGGCGTTACTGCTGTCAGGTTATTTGGATTGGATGATAACGGTGTTATTGGCCTCGAATTCATTATGTCTTCGATCTCAGATGTGAGTGTAGTTAACTCTTCATATTTCAGAGAAGCTGCAGCGACACCCTTGTATATAAGGATTTGGCTGATTTTACTGCTGCTTCCCATAATCTCTTGAGATCTTTGGAGTGTATGATGTTTTGAAGATCATTCAGCTGATTTCTGGCTCCTACGAAGTTTGTGGCGTTGTCAGACAATGCCCTTGCCTCGGTATAAACCGCTTAAGTGCCCGGATGAATCCTTCTGTCGTCAGATCGCTCTCCACCTCTAGATGCATCGCCTTTGTAGCAAAATAGCAGCATACTACGATATATGATTTGAAGTGCGATGAGATTTCCCATTAACCCAGTCATGAGCTTGGGCTTGACCTTGTTGAAACGAACACAGCTTTGCACGATCGATCTGGCAATTGTCTTCACCATGATTGTCCAAAACCTTTGTCCTGTAAGTGCCAGTAAGGTTTGGGGGCCAGCTTGAAGGTTGCTGTTATAAATGTCTGTCATTAGTAGCTTGGTGGCCGAGTGAACACAAGGCAGCAATATTGGATGTTTTGACTCGTATGATAGATTTGAGTGTTCTAGCCTTCCTCCTACTCGTATCATATCTTCCTCGTCAATGAAGGGTGCGACGCTATTTTATGAACTACTAATGTTAACCGTTCCAGTTCGATTTAGTTGGTTGATATCATCCATGAATCCTTCTTGATGTGCCTTTTTTTAATATAACGATAAGCGCTTCATCTAATTCCTGAATGCATACTGATGCCTCGCTCCTTTTATGTTGACTTTGTGGCCTTGCTTTATAAATTAACCTTAGAATGTATGACATTATTCTGTGCAGCCTCTTGATTGAATTCCCGTGCTTGATGACACTGCCGAACGGTGAGCATTCTCTTGAAACGGTTAGCACTATCTTAAATTTTTTCTTTTCCACATCAGTGTCCACTTTGGAATAGTTAGACGACCAAATCCGGTCTGAGCCTTGTCAAAATGGTGGTCCATAAACCCAAATGTTGCAGTTCTTCCATTTCTCTGGGCGCGTTTCACGGGATACGAGGTCTGCGGGGTTTTCAATGGATTTCACATGTCGCCATTGCTCTGAGTTCGTCTGGCTCTGAATAAAAGCTACTCTATTGGCGGCGACGAAAGTATGAAATGAAGAACACTCTGAATTAATCCACCCGAGAACGACCTCTGAATCTCTCCAATAGCAGATCTTTTGACTATTCAACATCATATCTCTTACAACACGTCGAGTCAATTGAGCAATTAATTTTGCGGCGCATAACTCAAGTCTAGGTAGTGTTGTAGTTTTTAAGGGCGCCACTTTGGAATTGCCACATAACAATCGTACTACGACTATCCTATCTTGCGATATTGATCTGACATATACTGCACCTCCATAGGCTCGATCATATGAGTCGGACAACGCATAAATTTGTATTGAGCTTGGTTGTTGAGTTGATTTAACGTGTTTTGGAATGTTGATATAGCTCAGTTGCTTTAGACCATCTCGAAACTTAAGCCAGGTTGAGTGCATTTTAGTGCGTATGGCTGCATCCCACTCCAGCTTTAGCGACTATAGTTTCCGTATGAAAATCTTTGCCGTTGCAGTCATGGAATTCACGTGGCCTTGAGGATCGTATATGTGTGCAATGTCAGACAATATAGTTCGCTTGGTAATCCATTTGGTGCCTTCCCAGACTGTGTTTATTGCAAATGCACCTATTTTTGGTAGCCAGGTGAGGCCAAGCATCTTGATGTGTTCTTCCGATATTTCATTAAAGTTGAGCTCTAGCGCAGTGTCATCTTTTGCAATATTTTGAAGTAATTGTGGGCTATTTGAACACCAATTTCGCAGATTGAAACCCGCTAACTGAAGTAAATTCTTTAATTGTCGTTGCATTTCCTTGTACTCAGATAGGCTATTAGATCCGGTCATTACATCATCGACGTAAAAGTCCCTTTTCAAAACTTCTGCGCCCAATGGGAACTGTTATCTCTCCGTGTCTGCTAAAGACTGCAGACATTTTATTGCCACAAATGGGCTGAGGTTAATCCATATGTAAGTGTGCAAAGTCATCAAGTAGAACTTGCCGATATATCTTTTCGATGTCAGGCGTGAACACGAATTTTGGTGACCTGAATGGGATAAGAATCGAAAATAATTCATCTTGGGTAGTGGGAGCCTTGCGTAGGATATCGTTTAACGATATATTAGACGAAGTTTTTGCCGATGCATCATACATCACTCTGAGCTTGGTGGTGTTACTGTCAGGGTTTAGCACACAATGGTGTGGTAAGAAATAATGCTGCTTGGCGATCTCAGTCTGCAATATTCATTAAGAATTCAACGTATTGCGACCTTATCGTAGGGTGTCTGCTGAATTTTCGTTCTAGTGACAGAAATCTTTTTAATGCGATGACCCTGGATTCTCCTAGTTTCTTTGAATCAGTTAAAAATGGTAATTTCACAATGAGTCTTCCTTCTCTGTTTCTTCTTTTGTTTTTTTATAATTGCTGAATACACAAAATTATTGTGAAACTTTGAATTGAAGAAATGCAAGAATGCAAGAAATTTGGTTAGGTACACAGATACATATGCTATCTTAAAATGTACAAAGTGCAGTGGTTAAATTAAATTTATCGTTACTCAATACAACTACGAAATAAGCAATGTAAAATAGAGAAAAAACAAAAGATTTGATAATGGAAGTAATAAAAATAAAGTAAAGAAAATAATAGTGGAGACTATAGACTAAAACTAAAACTAAAAATAGCGTGCAAGAGAAAAAAAAACACAAAGACCCCAAATGTGCGTCACCATTACTAAATAGAAAGGTTTGCATGTTTAATGAGCCTACAGAAGTTTCTGTTGGAAGCTGTGCGCTGAATATTGCTTGGAAGCTGATTCCACCTCCGAGCAAAATGAACGAAGAAAGAGCGCTCACCATATTGACTCCTGCATCGAGGAATGAAAAGGTTTACATGTCTGGTCGATAGCAGCAACTGTAGCTTCTCAAATAAGTATACTGGTTGTTTAAGATAAATAAGCTGGTGCAGAAATTTCAGGATGCGAAAAGTGAAATGAGTCTCTAAATTTCAACCCAAAAGAGAGCTTGCTTGCTCATTGAATGCTACGAGTATTTTTCTCCGGCAAACTGAATCCAGAACTGGAAAGGTTATGCTGGCAAATGTGAAATGTGGAATAACTAATGTTTTAACTAACCGCTGACGCAGACTAAGCGAAAGGATACTAGAGTTGAGCCAAAGTTGCCTCATACAGCCATATATCTTCCCTAATGTCCTTTTAATGTGATTGCAACACGAGAACTTCGAATTAAGTTCAACACCCAAATTCACGACAGAATCCCTATAAGGAAGTGTTACCCTGTTTAATAGAATGGGAGAAAGCATACTTGAGTCAATGCTATTTCTGTAAATTGTTAGGCAGTTTGATTTAGTTGAATTAAGTGCTAAACTATTATGTAATGACCACTCATGAATACGTTGGAGATCGGCATTAAGTCGACATACACAGTCCCCCATTAATCCTATTGGTCTTCTGAGATAAATTTGCACGTCATCCGCATAGAGATGTACAGAGGCATCCAGCACTGCGTCGGGAAGATCACTCATATATAAACAGAACAGTAGAGGCCCCAGTATGGATCCCTGGGGTATTCCGCAGCTAAGGAACTCAGGCCTGGAATAGTTATTCTTGATTCGAAAAATTTGACTACGTCCTTGCAAAAAGTTATTTATCAGCTTAATAGCAGACGAAGATAATAAGAATTGACTTGATAGTTTTGTTATTAAATTTGAATGATTTATGGTGTCAACAGCTTTGCTAAAGTCGAGCAGGACGAGTAATGTAAGACAGTCCTCATCAAGGGACTCGTGTATATCAGAAATTACCTTCAATAATGCAGTCTCACAACTATGGGAAGGACGGAACCCTGATTTAAAAGTTGATAACATAGAATTACAGTTTATATAATTCATAATTTGCAAATAAATCAGCTTTTCAAGGATTTTACCTAGAAAGTAAAGCAGACTAATTGGACGAAAGTCTCCCATATGTTAGGCGGAAGACTTCTTTGGAATAGGAACAATAAGAGCCCGCTTCCAACGGGCAGGAAACTGAGAAGTTGTGAGACAGTGATTAGATATATGCGTAAGAACACGTAATATTTCCGGAGCAATTAATTTAAGGAATCTAGGTGGCAATTCATCCGATCCAACAGCATTTGACTTAATTGCATGTAATGCTGATAACACTTCAACTTCATCAACGCAGTAAAAGGCAAAACCATCAACAGAGAAGTCTTCTATCATGGGACTGACGCTAGGTGCTTGAGATGAAGAAGCTGCGGTTGATGCAAAAAATTTATTGAGCTCATCTGGATCAATATTTATCTGAGATAATTCCTGACCGAATACACCCAGGTTGCGAATATTCCTCCATAAGGTCTTAGGAGGAAGATTGGTATTTAATTTATCCTTGTAATAGGCTCGCCTTGCGGATCGAGTTGAAGTTCTAACTCTGTTGCAGACATTTTTGTACCTGGAGAGCATCACAGGACAACGCGTCTGTCTGTATCGGCTAAAAAGAAAATCTTTTTCAGCCATAATATGACGAACCTCACTGGTTAACCATGGACATTTGGAGGGCTTAAAACGAAAGCTTCGAATAGGAACATAATTGTTGTAAAGCCTAGTAAGTATTTGTAGGAAAGAGTCGACTTTCAGATCGATAGGGTCGGATGAATAAATAGGATCCCAAGTTAATCCCCGGCACTCCGCACGAAGGCCAACATAATCAAGATGCTTAAAATCACGATAAGTACTGACTGGTTCATTTGACAAAGGTTTCGATCTAAGCTTATAATTTAAAATAAGAAAGTCGTGGTCGAATTCACTAGGAGGGCTAATTTGACTATGAAATTGAACTTTGTCGAAGTCCACTGTGAGCATATAATCAAGCTGCGATGGCTTTGATGTATTAAAGTAGGTTGGTTGATTATTGATTTTTTCAAGGTTTAAGGTCTGGAATAGATATTGTTAGTAATCTGATAGTGCGTTTTCGCAGAGAGAGTTGACATTCATATCACCACCGAGAACGACATTGCGACTACGTAAAATGCATGGTGATATAGATTCTTTAAACTGTGTAGCTGCATCAATGTTGAAGCAGTTAGGAGGACAGTAAGTACTAATAAGCACACATTTCTCAAAACCCGTATCTATCTCGACGCAAAGGAATTCAATTTTATCACAGGGAGAAGGAGAGTTAATCACAGATGCTTTTAAGGAATTATGCACGTAGACAGCAACTCCTCCTCCATTACGGCCGACACGATCATTCCGAAAAATGCTGTAATTAGGTAAAGACAAGCTTTGTGAAGAAATATTTTCATTCAGCCAAGTTTCGCAGACAAGTATAGCATGAACTTGTGACCCAGAGAAAATGTCCTGTAATAGACCGTCCTAGTTACGCAGACTTCTAGCATTGAGATAGGTCAGATATAAATTAAATCGAAAAGAAAAAACATTGACAAGCACCCTCACCACGTCCAGTGATAAAACGTTACCGATCATCCAAAATCATCAGCACACAGAAACCAACAGACCTGCTAGAAGCGAAAATTCCAGTCAACATAACGCACATTAGAGATCATAAGATGAACAGCGAAATACTTATGAAGAATGCTAAAATTAAAGCTGTAAGAAGGCTATCCATTGCGGAATCTAAAATATATGTATAATACAAATCAGAATTAAGAAAATTTACAATAAAGAAATTCAATAATTAAATAAATTCAGGAAAGTTCAGAAATACGAAAACAATCACACGAAAACAATCGCATTAATTACTTCGCCGATCATATCAAACAAAAGATCCAGTGCTGGAACAATAACAGGTGGATCATCTGATTTAACACGAATATAAATATTTCCACGTCGGGTAAAAGTAGAGTGAATGCGATTTTCCCTTTTAAGCTTCAAAGCACATCTCAAAATCTGACTATTATGCTGCGTTTCGAAAACATTAATCCTGCTATCGGAGATAAATTTTGAACTGAGTTCGTTTAACTTAAAATGACCATGCCTCTTAAATCTCTGAATAAACTCTCTTTGTTCGCACGTAGAAGAGAACTTCACAATTAACGGCTTGTTCTTTACATTACTTTTCGCTTGATGACGTGACTGTATTCGAAATGCGGTTGCGTACGGAGATAAAACGTGATTAATTTTGGTACAAATATCTGAGAGTAGCTGATGGGAACTTTCATCGGGGAAATGAGGTATACCACTGATCAATGCATCAGAAAGTCTATTCTCACGGTGTACACAATCAAGCTCGATGCGAATCGTATTAATTTCAGCTTTAAGGTGCTCAAGATCGTTGTTAACTTTTGCAATTTCCTTCTGAGTAGATGACACTATGCTATCAAGTTTTTGGGTAATTCGATCTTCAAACCTCTCCGATATGACATCGATCAGCTTGTTTACGAGAGTTTTTTCAATAAGTTCAAAGCGATCAACCGAACTAACTGAACTCGATCTGCTAGACTGAGGGCAGCCGCTACCGTCAACCTCACTCCGCTGGTTCTTCACTTCACCTCTCGTTGTAGCGGGAGAGTTTTGAGCTGGTATTTTGGAGACTTTTTTAGAATTCGCAATCTCGTTCTTTCCCATGGCGAATAATTACAAAAGCAAACAAACTGATAACACACTTCAGATGTTAACAAATTAATTAATTATTTTAATTATTTACGTCGTATACAGATATGAAACTATATTGCTGGACACTTAATTGAATATTTCGGATAGAATTCGCGGAAAATAGCAATAAAAGCAGAGCTTACAAAAACACGTCTACTCCAGAGATGTCATGAAAAAACATATGTTGTATGTTTGTATGTTTTGTGTCTGCTGCCTGAACAGTAACTTTTTACGAAAAAGTTTATTTTGTTACTTTTTATTTTAGATAGGATAAAAAATATTATCTTTCAAAAATTACATTATCCTTTCCGAAAATATTCTATAAAGAAAAGCACACAGCCCTAAAATTGATATATATATACAAAATTACATTCGTACACAAAAGTTCATAACAAATTTATAATTTTCCCTTTTCCAAAAGTGAGCACATGACCACGAACCATCGTTAACGTTAACATCAAACGAAAATAGGACTTGACTACGCGGGCTCTCACTTTTAATTAAAATTCCCTTTATATACGTCTATCCAGAAAATTTCTCTTTTCTATCTCAAAGTGAGTTTTATCGCCCGCATTTCCGGTAAACAGGAATTTTGTGTACACGCAAAAGTTTTTAAAGTTCTAAACAAAATTTCTCCCGCTGTGCGATTTTATGTGACAGTAGTTTTCATGCCCTTTGTCATGTGTACTGGCGCTGAACAGAGGGGCACATCGAGCGCTTTCAACTTATAAAGCTGAACCATTTCCCAAAAAAAAAAAAAAAAAAAATATTTTAAATGATTAACTTTTCGGTTAAATTAAAAATCGGCCAAGCGCGAGTGGCACTCGCACCCTAATGGTTCCGTACCATGGTATATTCAATTACATATATTGTCTGAGGTAGGTATATTTTGTTAGACATGTATTGCCATTAATAAAATCGAGTTAGGTTAAAATTAAATAAATGAGCTTGTCCGACAGGAGAGATTTAGCAAGAATATGAAATTTACGAAATTAAAGATGCAGTCAGCCAATTCGCCTACCTAACATTTACGTACGAAAATTCCTGTGCTTAAAGAATGTTAATTATATTAGTTAAAATAGTTTTTGTTTCCTAAATAAGAACAAAGGAATCAAATATTTTTGGTATTATAATGTTTATTACTAATATTAAGAATTTCCGGTTGGTTCGTATTTCGAAGGAATTCTCAAAAAACAGGGGTTTCATTTACAACTCTCAGAAATGCATACCTGCTCAGTGATCCTTTTACGAAAATTTTGATCTGAGTCATCTAGGTTGTAATAACAGGAGAAGAGAAAGGCTGCGATACGTATATATATGTAAATAGCAAAAACAGGAAAAATTTAAGTTACTCAGATGTGAGCATCAAGTGAATCTTAAAAATTGTGTTTTTTTTACTTTTCGAGTAATTTCTGTTCAAGAAATTATTTTAACTATTACTTAAGTAAAATTTTTAGTTCTTAAAAAATACTTGCAAAGAATGCTATAATTAATGTCATGGAACTCAGAGTTAATAAAAAGTTCTCCACACAAGTACTATATGCATGGTTGTATACACACACGCAAATACACTATTACCATTCTGATGTGAATAATAAAAAAAAAATTTATGGTTGCCTGGAAAAATATTTTTAGTATTAAAAATTATGTGTTGGTTCATTTGACTGCCACCATTCGCCGCACGGATATTAAAATCTTCATTAAAAAATTACACCTTTAACGAAAAAGTAGTTGACATTCTGTTAATGAAAATAAACAGCTTTGCGAAGTTTTGGCTATTTCTTTCCTCGTTGCGGGTATAGATTCTTCTAACTTGACCTATCATAACTACAGCAATCTTATAATGTTAGACATAAGAGGTGCTTGCGCATAGTAAAAGATCCGGTGAGGTCTTCGTTTAAATCACATTGAAGCCGCAAAAATTTGGAATTTCAATTATTAAATTTGGGACAACATTTTAGACACCGATCAAATATATTACTTCTAGTCCGATATTGTTCTTAAGTTCACTAGCAGATCCATGTAGCCTTTGTTTAGGCTCAATCTTGAAGGTTCAAATTAATTCTGTTACATATTAAACCTATAGACTATTGGAATACTATCTGAAATCCATAAGTGGGTCGACATTTAAATTTTCTGTTATCTTTGTACTGATTTGTAGATAGACTATGCTTAGCGGTAAAGAATTGAAGATGGCTTTCGCATTACAACAGTTGCATATACATATGTACCATATGTATAAGACGACCCAATTCTTAAAGTTAAGTAGGTGTTTTCAAGGTTATTTTTTGTGTATAAATACTGAAAAAAAAAATTTGGTGGCTTTCTTCCAATTTGTAAAGGTGCGAAATCATTGCACTATGATTGGTCTTAAGGTCGATTTGCTTCAAGCTATAGTTTCAAGCAGAAACACCCGGTTGCGATGAAACTGTGAATCACTCCACTTTGTCTTCCAATTTACAATAGATTCCAAGAGTATCAAGCTTAAAATATTTCACTTCTTTTAATTGTACCATTTTGTCTAAAGTGAAACGGAATTTTTGAGTTCTACATTTTTTTCTGCCAGAAAATAGTATATTTGGTTACTTAATTGGCAGCCGACTCAATGATACCACTGCTGGATAAAAGATGACACATATTTTCCTCGCCCATTTATTTCTAATAATGATTGGTAACTCAATCCAACAACGTGGCTAAGTACTTTATATCCAATGCTGTTCAGCTTTACCCTTAGATCGTTGTTAACTACAACGAACACCATAACTGTATGAGGAATATCACCATTTCTCACCCGCGAAAGAGATTAACATTGTAAGTCCCGTCAAGTTAGTATCGAATTTATGGGGCGGTTATCAAAAGCTTCAGTGATATCCTGGCCGATGAGTTTTCAATTCTTGCTTACGAGATTTGACAGAGCCATCTCGGTGATTTTACTATCCTGGTAGAGGCATATTCACCTGAATTAGAAGTTTTTAGATTAAGCTTAAGTACTTTCGTCCATTGTCTTTGGAGAGTAAAAAATATTAATGTTCATCTGGTAATTTATATAATTAAAATTATATGTAGTCCATTTTATGATCGTAGGCCTAAGGGGAGAGCCTGCCGAATTGCAATTCTACTTCTCTCGCCGCCATCAGGATATGATAGTGTAGCCATGATATTATCGGGCTATTTATTAATGGCACGCTCCTTGACCTTCCATACTAGAAAGTGCTTTCGCGCCAATGACTTCAAAGTTTCCCCATAGTTCGGGTAAAACAATCACCAAGTTTTGACAGTCTCAGTCAACTGATGAAATTTTTGTACCTACTAGGTACCAATCGCGGTATACGGACCAGCTACGTATGCTCAATATTTGTATGACATCTAAATCATGACGTTACCTCGTATAATTTGATGTGATTCCAGCGTATCCAACTAAAACATTACAAATAATTTGCATTACAATTTTTTTTTGTGCATACTTCTAACTTGTTAGTTTGTATATCATCACGTGGCAGTAGATTTCAAAACTTACAAAAAATATTTTGAGAACTCCACCCCATTTGATTGAAAGCAATTAAATACTATGGTATTTCATGATTTAATACTAATTTGTAAAAACTTTATTCGAAGACTCTTTTGCAAATTTCAAAGTTAATTAAAATCTGTGAAGCAAAATTGAAGCTTCCTCTGGTGAATAATATGCTCCGATGGAAACCGTAATGTGAAAACTCTTTGAGGTATTTTGGAATAGCTAAATAAAATTTCAATGTTTAGTCCCGATACAGGATGATACAGGAGCTATTTCAATGTTGAAAATAGTTCATAACTATTACTGGTACTCGTTGTTTACCTTTTACTTCAAGTACAATAGACAAACAAAAACTAAGATAATACTTATGGAAAAATTAGACTGCGACAGGTTAAGTACCAGTTTAAAAATTCAATTTTGTAGAATTTACAATATCAGTATATACCAAAATTCTACGCAATCTCATCTGTCTTTGGTTTTAAAATGGAAAAAATTTCTTATTTTCCATTTCGAAACTTTTATCAAATCAACATTTAATTTCCGTATCAAACCGAAACCAGGAGATCTGAATATTATCGTCATATACATTATGTGTATATATATATATATATATATATATATATATTTGTTAAAATCAGAAAACTAGATGACCTAAAATATATCTCTAATATGTCAGTGTTGGATGGTTTGGCAACGCTGCTTCTTAGAAATTTATTCGAATGCAATGTACGCTACAAGCTTTAATTTTCGAAATAAAAAACAATTAAAAAACCAAAATCTTGACAAAAAAATTAGTAATCTGCGACCCGAAATATCTTTAGATATCGGGACATAAATTAAAATTATATATGTATATATGTTAAAAAAAAAATGGTCGTGGGACCCACAACAGAACTACAACTTCAAGTGTTGTGTTATTTCATTCACTTTGTATTGAAAAGAGAGAGTGAAAGTTTCAAATATCCACGTAGTAGTATTATAAAGTTTATTTAAAAAGAATTAAGCTAAAACTAGTGTAAATTTCTTTATTAAAGAATTCGAAATTATTTAAGATAAAAATAGGGAAAAACTTTTGACAGCAATTAAAATACATTTATAATTAGCAGGTACAAATAAAATCAATTTTAACTATTTTTTTTTTTTTTTATAAATTGAATAGACTTTTTTTTTACAAAAACTCATTATTACAAAAATACTTTATAAAAGAAATATAATATAAAAGTAATCTTGGTTATTCATCATCATATTCAACTATTGATAGTGTTGATTCTTTACGTCTATTTTCTATAAAAGTGACAATAGGTTTCTGGTAGGAATAATAGAAAACAAATATAATTAACTTAATTTTATCAATAAATCTCGTGAACACCCCATCAATAGTTGTACTACCTCTAATTGTAGTTTCTTTAGGATCGTTAAACATAGCTAAATTAAATTTATCTTTTAAAAATTTCACTAATGGTAACGAAGCATCTGTGGCGAAATTTGTGTTAAAATCTCCGCTCAACACTACTATTGAGTTATAATAAATTCTGCCAAAACATTTTCTTTACAGAAATGAATGCTTTTTGCTTAACTAGCGTCTACGGTCATAACAATTTTTAGCGGCCCCCCAAGCACCCATTGCCGTCCAAATGCATACAAATTCTAAACAACATGTAGGGAAGGCCACAAATTTTTCTTAGAGATTTTCTGGAAATTTTTCTATAGAGTTGTTATGCATTATTGGAAGTCGAGAACGGGTGCTCGAGCCATTAACAATTTTTATGAGCGTAGACTAGTAGATGAGCAAAAAAGGAGGAGAGTGAAGGCCGCGAAGAGGGGGAAGGCCATCTTTTTATCACTCATTTCTCCTCTCGAAGCAGTTCACAGCCCAACATAAGAAGTTTTACTTCAAAAATTTGTGCGCCATATTGCCACAACAGTTCCACTTTCAAAAACTCCACCGCCATTTTGATTTTTATATAAAGTATTAATTAAATATTGCGCTTAGCATATGATAATTTTTATCGGATTTGTGGAAGTATAGGTGACAATTTAATTGTTACGTATCCTAATATACGCACACGCTAACTCGTGGACACGGCGGGGTTCAGGAGACAGAATAAAGGTGCACTTGAAAATGCTTGAAGCTTAAGGGTCTTTGGGCGCCACGTGATTTTTCGTAGCGAGGGTAGCTCACGAAACCTGAAATAATCGCAACACTACGAATAATTTTTTTTTATCTTTTGTTTTATTCACGTGGTACATAATAAATCGTAATTCAACTTGCTCCTAAGCATACTACGTATACGGTTTACTATATCGGACATGAATACTTAAAAGTAACCCTTCAATAAAATTAAACAAAAATTATTCTTGCCTGTTCTCAATCAGCAATGGGCCTGACAAAGGACAACCCTTACCTATCTATATATCATGCGTGCCCGACATATGTATAATATATATTATTTACTTGCTGAACATCTGTAATAAGACGTAATCTATATATATACTGAATATATGTACTTATACCGTAACCTATCTAATGCCGAATATTTGTGCTAATAATGAAAAAAAAAAATTATGCATATATATATCATAAGTACTATAATTAAAACTGTAGGACAGGCAATTCTGCCCCACAGCCAGCCAGCCACGAGGAACAAAAGTTGACCAAATTAAGCAAAAAACATGAAATACTTATCTTGAAAAATTCACGGCGTGTGATACACTGTAGGCCAGCCATCTATATTTAGGGCTTTAGAAGACGCTTTTTCCTACTAACAAAAAATCTCCATCCAGGCCTCTTTCCTCAAGATTTTATAATATATTTTTCCCATGTTTTATTTTTCATCTCCTTTCCTGCCGTTTTGTTGTCCTTTCAATCGCAGGTACTTATGAACCTTTTTTTTTGTTGCTTTACGCCAAAATTGCAGGTACTTATTAACCATTTTTCCACTAACACCAAAACGGCAAGCTTGAGTAGAATTCTCCACTTGCGCGGCTTAAGAGGGCAAGATACTTTTCGACCTGGTAACTCGAATAGAATTGGCGGGGGGAACCTTGTCACCTTGCTGCCTGCTGCTTTTCTTTTTAAAAGTGTTCCTCCTCTGTTCGTTAGTTTCACTTATGGTGCCGTTCGTTATTTCCGAATACGGCTAAACTTCACAGCTGTTTTGAGCCACTTATTGTTAATTTATTTTACTGTTTATTTATTTTAGTATGCTTTATAGCCAGTATGCATTTAACTTAGCCACTTATTTTTGTTTGTTAAGGTGTCTTAGTGTTTATTTATTGTGAATTATTTTACAACACGTAGTGATTTGCATGGCTGCTCATTTTCTTGTTAAAGTTTTTTTTTTTTTTTTTTTTTTTATGTATGGATTACATATACCTCCGTTTTATTTTAATTATTGATGTACTTTAAGACAACTGCACACTTAACTTATCTTATTCAATCCATAGTTTCAAGGTCATAGGTGGAGCCACAGACTGGTATACAATTAATTTATCCGATTCAAACAAACCCTCTACCGTAAAATTCGCGCTCTTTAGGACTCAGTACTTATTGACTCAGAACGATATGGTCGTAAGTCTTGGCGTGCAATATACCCTGCGATTTGCCTTCATTATATGCTAGTTCGTATGTCCACGGGGAGACAACTTTAAGTAATTTAAAAGGACCAATATACTGTGGGGCTAATTTTCATTGAAATATTTGCTCTTATCCGATAGTACGTAGTTCTTTCTCCAAGCTACGTCATAGGCATAAAACCTGGAATCCCATCTACGGAGATTATAACTAACTCGACTATGCTCTAATGCTTTCAACAATTTCCCTTTCACGTCCGCTCTAAATTCTGCTAAGGCTTTCGACCTTTCTTCGACGTGATATACTTCTTCACTACTTGATTTACTGTGACATTTTCCATTAAGAACCATTTCTCGCCCAAAATTTATGAAGTATGGCGTCAGTTTAGTGGATTCTCGGGTTGACGTTCAGAGAGCACAGGCTACTTTGGCTAGATAAAGATCCCACTTGCGGTGGTTTTCTGACACGTAAGCCCGAGGCATTGTTTTGATCTCTTGGTTTGTTCTTTCCGCAGGATTTGCTTGCGGATGATGAAATCCGGTATACTTAATTTGAATGCCGTAGTCGGAACATAGTTTTTTGAGTTCTCCACTCTTAAGTTGCGGTCCATTATTACAAATTAAAACTTTAGGAACTCCGAAAAGCAAAAGAACTGAATTTTGGAGAGCTGTACTGATTAAATTCGTAGTGGCAGCGCGAAAAGGGAATTGCATGGGGAATTTACTGAATTGGTCGACTAAGGTTAGTATGTAAGCATACCCTCTGGTCGAGCGAGGCAAAGACCAATGAGGTCGATACTTATTGTCTTCTAAGGATTGTCGGCAATCCGGTGAGCAGCCATTAATCCTGCCGGTTTCCTGAGCACTGGTTTAGTCGATTGACACTCTTTACACTTCCCCACATAGGCACCAACATCCGCCTTCATCTTTGGCCAATAGTATCTCTGTGAAAGTCGGTCGTAGGTTTTCTGTACGCCACAGTGACCTGAAGTTGGGATATCATAAACCTTGTAAATGGTCTCCCTTCTTTGGCTCTTAGGCACCACTTGTTTCCAATTATCCTCTTCCGAAGCCTATTCCGCGTTGGCTTCGGAAGAGGATAATTCGTTTGCAGTGTTGGAAAGGAAGTCCACTCTCTAACTTCCAGTCTGGATACTTGTCGGACTGATTTCTGATATCTTCTCGCATTTTATTGTACCAACTGTCCATAGAGCTCTGCATGCCATTGACACAATCAACCGCGGGTACCAATCGGGAAAAAAGGCGGGTAACAAATGTTCTTTACTCTTTCGATGTATAATAGTGAAATCGTTCTGTTGCATCCGTAATGCCCACCGAGCTAACCTTCCGGACGGATCTTTCAGGTTATATAACCACACTAAAGAGGCATGATCCGTTACTACCGTTAACTGGGTACCTTCAAGGTAAGGTCGCAGCTTTTCTACAGCCCAAATTGCAGCTAGACATTCGCGTTCCGTTGTGGAATAATTCCTTTCACATCTGTTCAATGATCGACTTAGGTTAGCTATCACCTTTTCTCCCCCTATATCTTTTTTGTCAGTACAGCGCCTATCCCATAGCCCGAAGCATCTGTATGTACACAAAAAGGTTGATTAAATTCGGGACATCTCAGTATAGGAGCTGTTATGGGTTTATCTTTACTCGTCCGAAAAGCGTCGTCACACTCCGTTGAACATAAGAACTTCCTACTCTTCCTTAATAAATTTGTAATGGGTGCAATTAGGGTTGAAAAGTTCGGTATGAATCGCCTATACCACGCCACCATCCCAATAAACCTACGGACTTCTGAAGCTGGGATTCGTAACGTCTAAATACATTTGACCTTGTCCGTGTCTACATGTAGACCATTTTCCCCAACTAAGTATTCCAGATATCTCAATTCTGGTCCACAAAATTCGCATTTGTCATAATTAATTACTAGGCCCGCCTCATATGGTCTGTCAAGGACCTCCCCGAGAATTTTCTTATGATGTTCAAAAGTTTTAGTCACAATAATTACGTCATCCAGGTAAATAAAAACGTGACTCTCCACATTACCCTCTAATACTTTGTCGATTCGGCGTTGCCACTTAGCTGGTTAGTTTGGAGAACAAAGGGCATCTTCCGGAATTGAAATAATCCTCTACCAGGTACGGTGCATGCCGTGTATTGCTTGGAGGATTCAGACATTCGAACCTGCCAAAAGGCCGATTTAATGTCTAATGATGACATATATTTTGTGTCACGCAGTCTGTCTAAGATGTCTGAGACATATGGCAGAGGGTACGCATCTTTTCGGGTGACTCTATTCAATATCCTAAAGTCTACACAGAACTTATAGGACTTATCCTTTTTCCGGACCATCACTACGGGTGATTAGCACGGGCTCTTAGATGGCTCTAAAATACATTCCTTCAGCATTTCATCTAGGTCCTGATCCATTATCTTTTGCATAGCAGGTGATACAGGATTATAAGCCTGTTCAAACGGGGTAGAATCCGTTTCGATAACGTGCTGTTCTTCAGTTAAGCAACCCAGTTTCGTGCCCATCCTAACCTTACAAATCTGTTTCAATTTGTTTAACCCCTCTTGCTGTTCCGGAGACAATTTCGACTTCCCCATCTTTTTTCTAAAAGTCGGCTGCCAGTATGAGAGGATATGGTATATTCTGGACAATGAGTACCTCAAGAATCTTGACCTACCCCTGAAGTTCAATTGGTACGCTTGTTTCACCTTAAATCTCAACTTTATCTCCGATTGCTAACTTGACATTATCGAACTTGGTATTGCTAATACGTAGTCCCATCTTGCGCAATACTCCCCACCCGGATCCACCAATATTAGTACGTGAGGCTCCTGAACCTAGAAGCCCTATGAACTCTACTCCAAACCTTGAAGTAAGGATGCACGTCGTCTTCCCTTTCAGGGAAAACCTAATCCATCAAACATGAGAGTACAACTTTTGCTTTACTTTCGACTCTGGGGGATTGCCTACCGATTGCGGCATTTTGGAACAAATTCGAGCTCAACACGCCGCTCGCTGTGGGGCTCCTGCCTCGTCTCCCGAAGAGGAAGTGTTGGCTTTACTACTATTCATGGATGTCATTCTCTCGTTCCTTACATAATTCTCGTTGACTCTAGGGCTGTTCTGGTTATTATCTCACCTCACCGGAACTATACAAAATCTGGCTAAATGACCTTCTCGGCCACATCTAAAGCATTTATACTCCCTTCTTTGATTTTGATTATGTACTTCAGTAAAAGTTATGGCGGGTTGGTTCATCTCTACATACACCAAATCTGGCTCAAATAGATGAGAAGTTCGCTTGCTAGGAAGTGGGACAAACGGTTCTACTGAGACGTGGACAGATTCCAGTTTCCGACCTAAATCTACAAGAGCCTGGATGGTCCCTAAGTCAGTTAACCCGAGCTGCGTTTGGTAGAACGGCGCGACATTTCGTTTTATTATTTTAAGCTGCGCTTCGATCAGGGGCTGACTAAGTCTTGCGAACAAACTAGTCATCACGGCTACGTACATACCAATGCTCTCCTCCTTACCTTGCGTCATACGTTTGATTTGCTCAATCAGCCTCTCATCATAGTCAGGCGGTAGGTACTCTTTTCTGAGCTCTGCCACCAAGCTCAAAATTTACTCTTGTTCGCTCTATACCAGGTTAATGCCTTGCCCGCAAAAATATGTATGGCAGAGCGGAACAATTTGATTTTATTGGCACCCCTGGCTTCACTTAACTCTGTGACTCTTTCGAGGAATGAGAGGTCAACTTTATTTATAGAGGTCAAGTTTATTTATAGAGGTCAACTTTATTTGAATGTGGGAGAACAATGGTTGTTGCTTGCAGACTACTATCATTATGTTCGCCCTCATCTGTTTCTGACGCGTCACCTGCAACTTTTGCTTGCAGGGCCCCAGAGCTACGACCAATTCATTTCGAATAACCGCGTTGTCTTTCTTTTCTGATTCCTCTTTAACCTTACTTCCATTAAGCCTGCTTAAAGCACAGCCTACCTTCGTCCGAATTTTCTTATAATCCCCTGTGCTAACGTCGCCTTTAAATATCGCGATTAGAGCATGAAATCACATTTAAAAAAAAAATATTTTCACTGAATCATCGTACTCATTTGCTTTTAAGAATTTATATAACGAATGGGCGCTTAAAATGAAGTAAAAATTTAAAGGAAAACTTCCGTCGAAGTTAACGTGAACCCAAGTTGTTGAACCAGAAGTTATCTACTCGAATGTATATAGACAAAATCGTCGAAACACAACCCCAGGGTAGAGACTCTTTAATAGTTAATGGTGGGGGCAGACACAAAATCCAAGGCAAGGAACTAGAATTAACCAATATGTCTGTTTAAGGTGGAGAGTGGTGTATTTTAATAGTGATCCGCTCTTTGGCTGTACCTGCACAATATCTGAATCGAATGTATATAGACAAAATCGTCGAAACACAAGCCCAGGGTAGAGACTCTTTAATAGTTAATGGTGGGGGGCAGACACAAAATCCAAGGCAAGGAACTAGAATTAACCAATATGTCTGTTTAAGGTGGAGAGTGGTGTATTTTAATAGTGATCCACTCTTTGGCTGTACCTGCACAATATCTGAATCGAGTTAAGTAGGGGTCGGATTGCATTATTAGCGCCGACATATCTTTCAGCCCAGACATTTTTTTTTTTAAATTTGTTCATTCAGTTCACATCGGGTATTTATTTTGCTAAGCTGTAGTTACAGCGAAGGATCTAATTAGTGACAAACCTGTTACGCATTACTTTGCCAAGCTGGTAGATGTTTCCTATCATTCATATATGTGCATAAGTGCCGATTAACTGCTAGTTTGCTAACCTTTTAATTAATTCTTTTGTTTAGTTCAGAAACTAGATAAGCGTTGTTGAAGAATTGTATTTTCATATCCATTTTCGCATCTGTATTAACACACACTGTTGCAGGAGCCTTCCAGATAGGGCAACCAATGGAATTTTAATAGAATAGTCCTATCTCGGAATCGAATTTGGCTTTCGCACGGCACATTTGTGATGTTAGTAGTAGACCTGAATATCAGTAATCTGGTTGTATGTTAATTTTGGAATTTAGGTACGTGATTTGCCTTTGTGATACTAGGAGTAACTTCGATAATCAAGGTATTCTTTCCTATCTCGCTGGAACTATTCTGTCCAAGTACCTGCAAGCACATTCGTCATGGGGGTTAATAGGTTATCACAGGAAGAACTCATATATGAGGCAGACAATCGAGGACTGACAGTGTGTAAGGTTGAGGAGATGAAATCTAGTCTTCGGGGAACACTAAACGCTGAGAAGTCGGGGCAGTCGTTGTTCATTACCCCTTACCCTTTCACCTTTGAAGAGGATAAAGAAGCGTTCGTAGAGCACAGGCTACTTTTGATAGATAAAGATCCCACTTCCGGTAGTTTTCTGACACGTAATCCCGAAGCATTATTTTGATCACTTGGTTTCCGCAGGATTTGCCTGCGGATGATAAAATCTGGTATACTGGTAGTCGGAACATAGTTTTTTGAATTCTCGACTCTTAAATTGCGGTCCATTATCACAAATTAGAACTTTAGGAATTCCGAAAAGCAAAACAACTGAATCTTCGAGAGCTATATTGATTAAATTCGTAGTGGCAGCTCGAAGAGGGAATAGCATATGGAATTTACTGATTTGGTCGACTACCGTGAGTAAGGCAAAGGGCCAACGAGGTCGATACTTATTGTCTCCCAAGAATTGTCGGCAATCCTATGAGCAGCCATTAACCCTGCCGGTTTCCTGAGCATTGGTTTAGTCGATTGACACTCTTTACACTTCCGACTTCATCTTTGGCCAGTAGTGCATCTGTGAGAGTCGGTCGTAGGTCTTCTGTACGCCACAGTGACCTGAATTTGGGATATCATGAACTTTGTAAATGGCCCTTCTTCTTTGGCCCTTAGGCACCACTTGTTTCCAATTATCCTCTTCCGAAGCCAACGCGGAATACCTTCGTTTGTAGTGTTTGAAAGGAAGTCCACTCTCCATCTTCCAGTCTGGATACTTGCCGGACTTATTTCGGATATTTTCTCGCATTTTATCGTACCAACTATCCTGAGAGCTCTGCCTGCCATTGACGCAATCAAACACGGGAACCGATCGGGAAAGAAAGTCGGGTAATAAATGTTCTTTACCCTTTCGATGTATAATATTGAAATCGTGCTGTTGCATCCGTTACGCCTGCCGAGCTAACCCTCCGGAAGCACAACCATTTCTAAGGCTGCCCCATCAATGAGTATAATCATTTTCCAAATATTATGAACCACTGAACTGGTAGAATCGCCTCATCAAAATTAATATAAGTTTTTATGAAATAACTGAAGTAAACATACCATATTGTCAATAGTTTATTAGAAAGGTAGTCGCGCATTAAAA